>JAPKLW010000152.1:241608-321251 GCA_026898455.1 Plectranthus barbatus | reverse complement strand
CTTTGACTTTGATACTTCATTGATATGCTGAAAGGTCCGAATGCCATATTTTCAGACAAATGCTGGCGATCCTTGTTCGCTTGTTTCTCTAGCATCTTGTGAGTTGGATGCTGACTCCATCTGCTCGTTGGATGCTAGGGATTCTTCATAGCATACTAGTCTATTACAACTCAATATATAACTTATACAGGACTTTACAAGTTGTGTTAGACGCTCTAGATTTTAGCAAATGATCGACCATCTAAATAAGGTTTGATTCAACAAAACCTTTTACAAATAAGTCCAAAGGAAGATTTTAGGGATAATTCCCAACACTCGTTTATCAAAGTATTGTTTTTGAACATTCAAAATTTTATTTAATTTCTTAGAACTCTTTTTGAAAGAGCATTCACATTTGATAGGTTCAGTTTTCTTCAAGGAGTCACATTCTTTTGAAACTTTTTCAAAATCTTTAAGAAGTTTTGAATGTTCCCCTTGAGTTTTTCTAGCTCCTCAATGATTGACCTCGTTCTTTCGATTTCATTAGTCAAAACTAAAATTTATGATTTCAGTGACGCATTTTCACTAATCACTTTTTCTTTAATTTCATGAAAATTTTCAAATTCTTTGATAATATTTTTACAAGTGATGTCATTAGAGCTAGAGTGACATGGTTCATAATTATCACCAAAGCAAATAGATGTACTAGATGAGGGCAGATTAGTTGTTACCCAAATTTCGCAGTTCGAGGCGCTTTCTTCTTCGTCATCGGTAGCATCTCTATCAATTGCTGCCATGAAAGCAAGTAGTGCTTCCTCATCTCCTTCATTCTCAAACGTATGGCATCCATCATCATGGTCCGGTACGTCTGGCACTTCAGTTCTTGTGAGCATTGCTTGGGCAACAACTCTGGATGCTCTCTTCTCGAACACCTTCTTCAATCTGTCTCTCTCCTCCTGAGAGACTAGGGGGCGTTCATACTTCAGATGATCTGGAGAGTTGCACTCATAGCATGTGCGTGGCTCTCTCTTCGTGAACCTTTGCTCACAGGATTGTGTTTCCTTTTCCTTTCCTTTTGCCTTCTCGAGAAGAGTGGTCAGGTTCCTCAGTTGTTCCTCCAGTTTGGTGACTGACAACTCAATTTCCTTCTTCTGAACTGTGTTGGAGGTGTCCTTCGCTGGTGAGGATTGATAGGCAGTTTTCTCGAAGTAAACTAGCCTTTTTGAATATCTTTGGAAATCTCTCTTTACGAAGAATGCTACATCACCATCCGCTGCTAAATTTGGGGTTCGAACAACTTCATTTATGTTCACCATCTGGATGTCCCACTCATGGGCTTGAAGTTCGGCAAACAGTTCTTTGATGGACATTTTTTAAAGATCCATGGTCTTCAGGCTGGTGGTTTTAACAAACCAGTCTTCCTTTGGTAGTCTTGAGAGAATTTTGGCATTCATGTCTGCCACTTTTTCTTCTCTTCCGAGATTCTTCATCTCACTGACGATGGCATTAAATCTTGCCTCCATCGATTTGATTGTCTCGCCAGGTAGCATCTGGAAAGATTCATATTTCTCCACTACTACCTGCTTCTTGTTGCGCTTCATCGCTTCTATTTCTTTAGTGAGATCATTGATCCAATCGCACAGTTCCTGGGCTGAGTTGTTCTCTACGGCTGCGTCCTGGAGAGAATCTGGGAAGGATTGTATAATCATCTCCTGTGCAATGAAATCGACCTAATGTCGTTTCTTGTCCTCAAATGTCCAGTTCTCCTTTGGCTTGTCTACGTACTCGACACCGCCTGTATCTTCTCCTACCGCAAGGACAACTTTAGGCATCTGAATCTTCAAGGGTCCATTCTTCAGAACTTCATCCATCTCTGGATGTTGAGCTCTTAGTTGAATGAGACACTTCTTCTTCCAAACTTCAAACTTCTCTGGATTGTACATGGGAAGGCTAGAATAAGTCATCATTTTCTAAAAATAATCTGCTCGCAAAACACACTAAACAAACTATTAGAGTGTAAGGAAGTACGGATCCGATCTTAAGCGACTCAAAACAGGACAGTCTACAAAGACCGACCTATGCTGAATCCACTTGTTGGTCCCAGATCAGAGTACGGGTAATGTGCAGTGGAAGTATTCAAGCATTTAAATACACTCTAACTATGAGCAGTTCAGTTTGCAATTAACGCAGTTTTTGCTTAGCAGTTTTGAAAACACAGTTTACGTTAGCCAGCAGATTAGATTAACAGTTTTGCAGGTACTAGTAGTCAACAGTTTATACTCTTCAACACTTACACGATAAGTGTTAAAGGTTTCAAGATATAGTTGAAAACTGTAAAGTGATGGGTTTTGTATACAGAAAGCATTTATTATAATGAGTATACAACGGTTTATTTCTCCTATCTGTTAAACAAACTACGTGTATGAACAATGGTATCCTCTTGTCTCACCGACAGGGACGATCATACGGCGTGTTAAAGATCGCAGAAGACAGTATGATCCCTTAACCTGGCGAGACATAAACATGATCACAGCCGAGAAATCGTATGAGGATACGTCTGTCCGGATGGCTGCAGCATTGTCGGAATAAGTAGTCTGTCTTGGTTACTTGACATGCTGGTATGCTAGGGGTGGCGTATTGATGGACCGTTGAGATGTATTTGTCTATCTGACATCAGCAAATACAAGATCTCATTTTGATCGAGTCCAAACCCTAACAAAGGTTCAGGGGTTTGCACGGATTGAATGTTGCTTTGACTTGCCATGGTGGAGAGCCTAAGTAACGTGCTCGTATATCCGCATCTTGGGTAACAACAGTTCGTGTAGTACTGCCAGAGACTGGGTTTAGGTATCCATATCCGAGCAATAGGATGGGGACATTCCCTGAAGAGCTCAATAACATTCATCGTGCCAAAGTCCTGCAGGCTGATTAAGTTCAGGCACAAGTGATAAGGTTTGAGTGGTACTACTCAGGAATTATAAGATATTAATTAATTGTAGTTAGAGCTTGTCAGAGGCTCCAATTAATTAATGAATGTCCGGTAACCTTAAATATGGGGATTCTCAATTAATGCTGCCCGTTCTCACAACGTGGTAATAAAGGGGTAGGTCAGTATTAATTCTGTGGTGAAAAAGAATTAATATTAATTAATTAATTGTGTCCTGGGTTTTGGACATGAGAATTAATTAATTTATAGGCCCACTTTATTATTTGCATTAGGTCACAGGTCTGACCCAATTAAATATGCTGAAGAAAAGGCCCAGTAGCCCATTAGGGATAAAACCCTCGGTCTATAAATAGACCACTCTCTCTGGAAACCCTAGCAACCTTTGAACACATTCAAATCAGTGAAACCCTAGAGGCAGAGAGAGAGGGGGCGGCGCCTGTAGTGGGGAGAAGAAGGATTTTTCCAGCTCCGGCCTACAACACAGATCTGTGGAATCCTCACCACTAGTAGATTTGAGCAGCATTGGGATAAAGATCTGAAGACCTGATCTGGAGAACAGAAATCTTATTTCTTTTCTTTTGATTTCGATTTTTATTCTTAGAAATTAGATTTCTAATTTCTACTTCCTCGGATTAAAATGGAATTGCGTGGTTGAATTCAAGTGGAAGTTCAAACGCAAAAGATCGGATTAGACTCGATGGAGTTACGGTAAATATCTCAATCCACAATATTGTATTAAATTCATAGGAGCATGCTAGGGTATATTAAGTATTTAATTATGCACAATATCCATAAATCGATACGGTTCAAATTGGTTTTTGTGATTCAGTTCACGGGAAAACCCTACATAAAGTGCTTAAGGTAAATAAAACTGTAAACGACAAAGGATATTTATAGTGGTTCGGAGCCTTAAGTCCTACGTCCACTCTTCGGATATCAGATCCGATATTCACTAAGTTATGAAGATAAAATCCTCACGATCTATAGCCAGTTGCTGCAGAAACCACTGTCCACAGCACAATGGATCACTCACCCAGGCAGTTGTACTTCTCTGTGGACCGGCTCGAAGTTGGACTGAGGACAAACCTCCCTTTTCCTTCTTCGGTAGGTTGGATGGTTGTGTTCTTCCCAGAACATTCACTGGTCGGCAGTTGCCTGTGATAACCTGTTCTTCCTTTGCAAGATTAGGTTGTTATGTTCTTACTCTGAAAGTAAGAACACCAAGATAGTAGATTAAGTCAGCCGACTTAATCCTCGTGTACTCAAAGTCACACGGTGAATCTCCAAAGATTTTGTAGCAATGAATGCTTCGTGTTCAATAAATGAATCACGATATTTATGTCTTCTCGCTTGATAGAATTTAATGTTTCATCTTTTAGTTTAGCAGAGAGACAATGAATGTATCAGAGATTCAAATCTGTGAACGTATTCAGATGAGTAGAGAGGCAAAGGTTTTTCTGTCTCTGTTGTTCATGTTATTTATAGGTGAGAAACTAGAAAATAGCAGGTAGAGACATTGGTAAGGACGTCCAATCATAGTCCATGCTCTTCTGAAAATTCACTTATCTTTCTGCTTTTTTTTTCCTACAACGTCCTGCTTTTCTGAGCAGTTTGTACTTGTTGTGTCAGACGTCGAACAAAGTTGTACGCCAGTCGCAGCTGAGTATCTGATTGTCTTTTATCATTGACTTCTTTGAAGTTCTCCTACGACTTGTTCGACATCTTGTCATGCACACATTCCTTGACGCGAAACTGTCTTGGTCTGAAACTGTGTGCGCCTCTCAACAGTTTATATGTGAAGACTGTGTCCACAATTTTTGTGACCTTGCTCTACTCGTCTTCGTCTTGTATGTTCGACAATTATTTTGTCTGAATAGCGTCTTCTTCAAAACTGTTCCACAGTTTTTATGGTTTCCTGCTTCCTAGACTATTACAACTCGATCATCCTATACAAGGATTACATGAGGTAATAACTCTAATACCTAGACTTTGGTATATAGTTTTGACACATCAAAACTGTAGGATTTTTACGTGAACCGAATCACCAAAACCAAACTGAACCGGATCGATCTATGGATATTGCCCATAATTAATTTCTCAAAAACACGAGCATGCTCCTATGAATTTAATACATAATATTGTGGATCAGAATATTTACCGTTATTCCGTATTCTCTGAACCGATCTTTTGCGTTTGAATTCCAAACTTCAATTCAACCACGCAATCCGATTTTATCTGCAAAATCATAAATTAGAACCCTAATTTCTAAATAAAATCGAAAACAAGAAAGAACAAGAGGAAGAATTCTGTTCTCCAGATTACATCTTCAGATCTGTGTCCCGGTGCTGTTCAGATCTACTACTGGTGAGGACTCCGTAGATCTATGGCTTGAGCAGGACCAGAATTCGAAAATTCTCCTCTTTTTCTTCTCAAAATCGGTGCCTCCCTCTCTCTCTAGGTATAGTGTGTTTCAACTGTGTTATGAAGTGACTTCGGGTTTCAGAGAGAGAGCTGTCTATTTATAGACTTAGGGTTAGAAACCCTAATGGGCCATTTTGGGCTCAATTCAGCACACTTGTTTGGGCCAGACCTGGGACCTAATGCAAATAATAAAGTGGGCCTATAAATTAATTAATTCCCATGTCCACAACCCAGGACACAATTAATTAATTAATATTAATTCTTTTTCACCACAGAATTAATACTGACCTACCCCTTTATTACCACGTTATGAGAACGAGTTGCATTAATTGAGAATCCCCATATTTAAGGTTACCGGACATCCATTAATTAATCGGAGCCTCTGACAAGCTCTAACTACAATTAATTAATATCTTATAATTCCTGAGTAGTACCACTCAAACCATATCACTCGTGCCTGAACTTAATCAGCCTGCAGGACTTTGGCACGATGAATGTTATTGAGCTCCTCAGGGAATGTCCCCATCCTATTACTCGGATATGGTTACCTAAGTTCAGTCTCAGGCGGTACTACACGAACTATTGTTATCCAAGATGCGGATATACGAGCGTGCTGTGTTGGCTCTCCACCATGGCAAGTCAAAACAACAGTCAACCCGTGCAAACCCCTGAACCTTCGTTAGGGTTTGGACTCAATCAATATAACGAGATATTTTATTCGCTGATGTCAGACAGACGAATATATCTCACTGCAGTCCATCAATATGCCACCTCTGCGTACCAGCATGTCAAGTAACCAAGACAGACTACTTATTCCGACAATGCTGCAGCCATCCGGACAGACGTATCCTCATACGCTGTCTCATTGTGATCAAGGTTTATATCTCACTAGGTCAAGTGATCATACTGTCTTCTGCGATCTACAACACGCCGTATGATAGTCCCTATCGGTGAGACAAGAGGATACCATTGTTCATACATGTACGATTGTTAACAGATAGGAGAAATAAACCGTTGTATACACATTGTAATAAATGCTTTCAGTATACAAAACCCATCAATCTCCCACTTATTCTCAAAGCATAACTAAGCTATTACAGAGTATACAGTCCGTCTATCTAGTCTGCTGTCTTTAACCACTATCAGTGGTCGGCATCCACCTCAGACCCAGCTCACAAATATGTCTTTCGTAAACTTTCTGCGGCAAGCTCTTTGTAAACGGATCAGCAAGATTGTCAGCAGTGTCAATCTTCTTAATCAGCACATCGCCCCTCGATACGATTTCTCGTATGATATGGTACTTTCTCTCTATGTGTTTGCTTGCCCTGTGAGACCGCGGTTCCTTTGAGTTTGCCACCGCACCAGAGTTATCACAATAAATTGTGATGCTCCTCGGCAAACTCAGAATCACGCCCAACTCTAAAAGGTAGTTCCGGAGCCACACCCCCTCTTTCGAGGCGTTGGAGGCGGCGACATATTCCGCCTCCATGGTGGAGTCAGCAATGCATTTCTGCTTTGAGCTCCTCCAAGATACAGCTCCACCTCCCAGGGTAAACACATAACCTGAGGTCGATTTCTTCTCATCCTGGTCCCCTTGGAAATCCGAGTCTGTATAACCCACAGGGCACAGATCCTCACTTTGATAAACTAGGCATAAATTCCTAGTTCTTTTCAAATACTTGAGGATGTGCTTTACAGCAGTCCAGTGCGCCTGTCCAGGGTTAGACTGATATCTTGCTACCAGGCCAACGGCATAACAGATATCTGGCCTAGTACACAGCATCACATACATGAGACTACCCACTGCCGAAGCATATGGCACAAGACTCATCTCGTCTTTCTCCCGCTGTGTCTGAGGACACTGCCCACTAGAAAGACGAACGCCATGTCGGAAAGGTAGCAAGCCTTTCTTGGCGAGTTGCATGCTGAACCGGGCTATCACAGTATCCACATAGGACGCCTGGGATAAACTCAACATTCTTCTTTTACGATCTCGTAAGACCTTAATCCCAAGAATGTAGTCAGCTTCACCCAGATCCTTCATTTGGAACTGTTCGGATAACCAAACCTTGATTTCGGACATCACTCCCTCGTTGTTTCCAAATAGGAGTATGTCATCAACGTATAGTGCAAGGAAGACCACGCTCCCACTGACACAAAGTCGGTAAACACAACTTTCGTTTTCCAACTGTGCAAATCCACAAGATTTAATCACATCGTTGAAACGTAAGTTCCACGACCTTGAAGCTTGCTTAAGTCCATACAAGGACTTCCTAAGCTTCCAGACAAGATGTTCTTCGCCCTTGCTTATGTAACCCTCGGGTTGCTGCATATAGATGTCCCTACCTTCTTCAAGGTAACCGTTTAGGAAAGCGGTTTTGACATCCATCTGCCAGATCTCGAGGTCCATATGCGCAGCTATGGCAAGGAGTATCCGGATGGATTTGAGCATGGCTACGGGTGAAAAGGTTTCGTTATAGTCAATACCCTCTTTCTGACTATAACCCTTTGCCACCAGCCTGGCCTTGAAAGCAGTTATGGATTCTATCTCAGAATCCATGGCGACTTGCCATTTGGCAACATCCTTGTCCTGCACTGCCTCTTCGCAAGTCAATGGGTCAGAGTCCTCATGTCCGTCTTCCAGGCTCAAGTCCGAAGACTCACCCACGAACATGTACCTTTCCGGTTGGAAAATAACTCTCCCACTGCGACGAGGCATCGGTGCCGTGTCAGTAGTAGGTGCAGTGACTTGTGGTCCTGCACCTTGCACTGAAGAACGTGTCTGTGGTGCTGTACCTCTCACAGGTGCACCCACATCTACACGTTCCCCTTCCATTGGAATTGCATTCTCGTTCTCAATTTCTTGAAGAACGATATCACTCCTTGACCTGTGATTACTCACATACTCGTCCTCCAAGAATCTAGCGTTGGTGCTAACAACGACCTTTTGACTCTCAGGACAGTAAAAGTAACCACCTTTCGTTTGCCTGGGATACCCTATGAACAACATTACTTTTGACCTGCTTTCTAACTTATCAGGTTCCTTCGACAGTACGTGTGCCGGACAGCCCCATACTCTAAACTTGCACTAACTGGGTTTGCGACCAAGGAAGAGCTCAGCAGGCATCTTAGGAACTGATTTAGAAGGCACCGCATTTAGCACGTAAGCTGCTGTCTCCAATGCGTAACCCCAAAACGAAATTGGTAAGTTTGCATAACTCATCATTGATCTTACCATCTCTAGAAGAGTCCTATTTCTTCTTTCAGCCACACTGTTTTGCTGGGGAGTACCCGGTGCAGTCCATTGGGATGTTATCCCATTTTCTGACAAATACTGCAGAAACTCGTTACCGAGGTATTCGCCACTGCGGTCAGATCGCAGTGACTTGATAGTTTTCCCGACCTTCTTTTCTACTTCAGCCTTGAACTCTTTGAATTTCTCAAAGCATTCAGACTTGTAGCGAAGCAGGTAAACATATCCGTACCTTGAGTAATCGTCAATGAAAGTGACGAAGTACTCGTACCTTCCACGAGCCTGCGTGGACATCTGTCCACATAAGTCAGAATGGATCAATTCCAACACTTCCTCTGCTTGAGACTGACTAGCCTTGAAAGGCCTAGTTGACATCTTGCCCTCGATGCAGGATTCGCAGACTTGATAAGGTACAGCCCGGACTAAGTCTAATGTACCGTCATCTGCAAGTCTTTGAATCCGCTTCAAGCTGATGTGACCCAGTCTCAAGTGCCAGAGATATGTAAGATCCTCATCAGAAGAAGTAAGTTTTCTCTTCCTAGGATTATCAATTACGGATGAATTACATGCAATACTTGCGGAAGACTTATGATTACAGTTAACAACATAGAGAGAATTATTCAGCATTCCACGACAGATAACACCGTTATTACCAATGATAGAAACACCACTATCAAAAATAACTGAATATCCATCAACATAAAGTTTGGAAATTGAAATAAGATTCCGCCGAAAATCCGGCACATACAAAACATCTCTCAATGTTAAAACGGAATCATCAAAGTACAAGGTGAAATCTCCAATGGCAGCTGCACTCACTTGTGCTGCGTTCCCCATCGAGATGGTAACCTCGTCATTCTTCAGCACCCTCCTCGGTGTGAACCCCTGCAAAATATAACAAACATGATCAGTAGCTCCAGTATCCACTACCCACGAATTAGTAGAAACCGATGCTAAACATGTTTCCGTTACAAATGCAAATGACGTACCTTGTCCCTTGCTTCCGCATGCCTTCTCACTTGAAGTGACACCAACCCTCTTCATTTCATTTGACCTCCTTTCACGTGATCTGCGATCAATCATGTTCTTGCACACAGTATGAACCACATCTTTCAATGTGCCAAAGCTGTGCTCAAGATCTGATAACTCAAACTCCCATGAAGGTACGAAGGACTGTCCTGCTATGAGATCAGTAAGCAACTCCTTGAAAGAGTACTCACTTCTCTTAGCTACATCCTTCTTAAAGTCATAGAATGAAATTGGTAAGGAGTTCAGGATTATATCGATCTTAGCCCAATCACTGATACATCCACCTCCACGTGTGAATCGTTTCATGGTGTTATCCATGATCATCACATGCAGTGTCACCGAACTGCCATCAACCATTCTCTTACAGACAAGGTCTCTAACGAGATTACAGTTGACAGTTCGTTCAACTTCACCATACGTACGCACCAAGTCCATCCAGATTCCTACAGAGCTAGCATAGCCCATGTATTTCAGTTTCAATTCTCTAGACAGGTTATCTGAAATCAACCTATAGGTAAATTCCTCAGATACCAACCATCTATCATAGAATTCAATCTGATCTCTGGAACCACTATGGTCATACTCAGCAAGTGGCATCATAGTGAGAACAAACATGTGTTGTTTAGTCAATAGGATATACTCAATGCAATATCTCCATTCGGGAAAGTTTTCGGGAAAGTTTGGACCAGTAAGAGGATTGAGAGCAAGTATATGATCGACAGTAGACATAGACATATCTGAAACAATAAAGATTCTTAAATAAGAACATACATGTTGAACTTCGAAAACAAATGCATTGAAAACCTTTTAATAAATCAAATACAAATGTTTTCCACTAATTGCCCAAGAGTTCCCACCGCAAGCTACACTCGTAGATGTTTACGATGTCACCCTCAACCAGAACTGCGGGTTTTAAGCCCCAATTCATTTAATTTCACTACCATGTCAGGATGCTTTTGACACTAGAAATTAATAATTAGTGAAAACCTTAGACCAAGCCATCTCTCAAGAACAGGGATGCAATTCTTGCATTATATTCTAAGATGCTTCTAAGCAATTAACCAAAAATTTAACTCCGGCCAAAAGAGACAGTTTAGCATGGCACGTAACCATACCGCACAGCCCTTAAAGCTTTTGTTATCTTTAATTTAAATCAATCCTAGAATACTTGTGAAAGTGGTCTACGCAAGCTACACTCGTAGACGTTTACGCAAAGCCCTACCACTATTCACATGATTTAAATTATTTGTCTAGAAATCCCAACAACCGTACCCATGCACCTCTGGGAACTAGCAAGCTACTCTCGTAGACGTTTACTAGAACGAGAGATACACTTACAGCCTAGGACCGCTTTGTGGAGGTCTATTGATTTTAATTAAAAAATCTGCTTAGTATTTTTCTTTTAAAAGGTTTCTTTATGCGCACACATAATTTCCTTTTGTCATTATATTTTCCAAATTTTTGCATGTAATTAAACAAGCCCAAAAATTCCCAAAATATAATCCAACAAAAGAAATTAATCACATAAGCATGCTTGGAAAGCTGTAAATAATAAAAGCAGTAAAACATGCTTTTCCTATAATCTACACATGCTTAATTGCGCACATAAATAAATCACATATCATACGAGGATAATTAAGGCAAACAAAAATTCCTCGTGGCCCCAAAATAAATAGAAAATAAAATCTATCAATTACAATTTAAATTTTGAATTTAATGGATAAATTCAAATCTTCTCAAATCATCAAGGGCCTCCAAATCTTGATACACCAAATCTTTTGGATTTTTAGGCCTTTGTGATCTGATGATTTGCCCTAACCCTAATGCAAACCTAGGGTTTACACAAGATTGCACAAACCACCAAAAACACAAGCCACCGCGACGGCACAGCAGTAGCCGATGATGACCGGAGCCGCCGCCGACCGCCTACCGCCGCTGCCGCCGGCCCAGCGCCTCCGCGCACGCTCGCCCAGCAGGCTCGCGTGCGCGCGCGCACCGCGCGCTCACTGTGCCACGCCTGCCGCCCGGCCACCCGCGATGCGCGCCCCCGTGCGCCGTCGCCCGCGCCGCCATCGCGCGTGGCCGCCTGCCGACGCCGTGCACCGCCCTTCGTCGGCTCCGTCTTCGTTCTTCGTCCACGACCCGTTCAATTACAGAATAAAAAAAATAGAATTACAGAAACTATACTATTACAATTTTCAAATCTATGCTAATCATGGATTTTCTCATGATTTTACAAAATAATTCAGCCCTACACGGATAAACCACCGCGGGTTGAATCACTGGATTGCCACGAGGAACAAAAACCAAACATCCACAATAATAAATTCATACATGCATAATATCAAATTTAATTATGAACAACAAAGCCATAAATCAGAAACTTGGCTCTGATACCAATTATAGGGTTTTTACGTGAACCGAATCACCAAAACCAAACTGAACCGGATCGATCTATGGATATTGCCCATAATTAATTTCTCAAAAACCCTAGCATGCTCCTATGAATTTAATACATAATATTGTGGATCGGAATATTTATCGTTAATCCGTAGTCTCTGAACCGATCTTTTGCGTTTGAATTCCAAACTTCAATTCAACCACGCAATCCGATTTTATCTGCGGAATCAGAAATTAGAACCCTAATTTCTAAATAAAATCGAAAACAAGAAAGAACAAGATGAAGAATTCTGTTCTCCAGATTAGATCTTCAGATCTGTGTCCCGGTGCTGTTCAGATCTACCACTGGTGAGGACTCCGTAGATCTGTGGCTTGAGCAGGACCAGAATTCGAAAATTCTCCTCCGTTTCTTCTCAAAATTGGCGCCTCCCTCTCTCTCTAGGTTTAGTGTGTTTCAACTGTGTTATGAAGTGACTTTGGGTTTCAGAGAGAGAGCTGTCTATTTATAGACTTAGGGTTAGAAACCCTAATGGGCCATTTTGGGCTCAATTCAGCACACTTGTTTGGGCCAGACCTGGGACCTAATGCAAATAATAAAGTGGGCCTATAAATTAATTAATTCCCATGTCCACAACCCAGGACACAATTAATTAATTAATATTAATTCTTTTTCACCATAGAATTAATACTGACCTACCCCTTTATTACCACGTTATGAGAACGGGTTGCATTAATTGAGAATTCCCATATTTAAGGTTACCGGACATCCATTAGTTAATCGGAGCCTCTGACAAGCTCTAACTACAATTAATTAATATCTTATAATTCCTGAGTAGTACCACTCAAACCTTATCACTCGTGCCTGAACTTAATCAGCCTGCAGGACTTTGGCACGATGAATGTTATTGAGTTCCTCAGGGAATGTCCCCATCCTATTACTCGGATATGGTTACCTAAGTTCAGTCTTAGGCGGTACTACACGAACTGCTGTTACCCAAGATGCGGATATACGAGCGCGCTGTGTTGGCTCTCCACCATGGCAAGTCAAAGCAACAGTCAACCCGTGCAAACCCCTGAACCTTCGTTAGGGTTTGGACTCAATCAATATAACGAGATCTTTTATTCGCTGATGTCAGACAGACGAATATATCTCACTGCGGTCCATCAATACGCCACCTCTGCGTACCAGCATGTTAAGTAACCAAGACAGACTACTTATTCCGACAATGCTGCAGCCATCCGGACAGACGTATCCTCATACGCTGTCTCGGCTGTGATCAAGGTTTATGTCTCACTAGGTCAAGTGATCATACTGTCTTCTGCGATCTACAACACGCCGTATGATCGTCCCTATCGGTGAGACAAGAGGATACCATTGTTCATACATGTACGATTGTTAACAGATAGGAGAAATAAACCGTTGTATACACATTGTAATAAATGCTTTCAGTATACAAAACCCATCAAAAACATCAAATTAAGGTAGGATTTCTACATCAATACCTAACATATATATATATATATATATATATATATATATATTTAGAGTGAGAGAGAGAGATGAGATCCGGTAAAAAAAAATTCTTGTGAGAAAAAAGAATGAATCCTATAATGGTTGATATACAATCAATCAACAACTAAAATACAATCAAGCAACATATTAATGTTGCTTGATTATTTTGTTGATTGGTTGTGATACAATTGTTGCTTGATTGCGTATCAACCATTGATTTTTTTCAAATCTAATGGACATGATTCATTCTTTTTTCGCACTTTTCCTTCTTAAAGTCCGAAAGCTATTGAAAAAGACTTGAGCTTGAGCTCACAATAGTAACTTCAAATTTCAACATTTACTTATAGATTGATGAATTATATTTATATCCTACAAAATTATGTAGCCTGATTGCATGTAATGAATCATATTTCAAAAATCGGTGCCTAGGCATCACTAAGCGGTTGGTCACCGCACCGAAAATCATGTAATTGGTTGAAAATTTGATTTTTTTTTTCTGTGCGCTGCCTAGACGCCTACAAGGCGGCGCGATTAGGCAAATTGTTCGGCCGATTAGGCGGATTAGGCGGCTTAATTAGGCGGTTTCAATTTTTTTTAATTAAAAAATAAAATTTTAAATTTTAATATATAAAATAAATTTATAAAAATATTTATAAATTATAAAACATAAAATTAAAATATTATTTCTCAAAACAAAAAAATTAAAATATTGGAATGTAAATGATTGAAAAATTAAATTAAATCGTTAAATACTAAAATATAAATTAATTATAAATGATGTAATCTTAATTTAGGACCTTTAAGAAATATTGATCCATCTTTTTATTAAGATGTTGAATATTTGTAATGTATGAAAAAAAATAATAAAAACATTTTAACTGCCTACAAACTGCCTAGATCCTGTCTAGGCCCTGCCTAGAACGCTTAGGCGCAAAGCTACCCTCGGGCGCCCGATTAGCGCCTAGCGAGTTTTACAACACTGTTTCCTACTTCTATCATTAAACTAAAACAACATTTATTAAAAAAAAACATCGAATGAAAAGTAAAAAATGAATGTTACGTTATTTCTTTTGCTCGAAATCATTATGAAATAAATAGATCAACTTTATTATTAATAGATATGAAGTTAAGCTCATATATTAATAATAATCTTATCGAAATGAATTTTCTCCATTTTCCTGAGTTGCTCCAACGGTGGCTGCGGAGTGACCTTTGCGGTAGCGGGGGTAGAACCATAGAATTGGCAAGGCTGGTCGGGGCCAGGCCGAGTCAGAAAGGCTTTGATGACTCAAGGTTTGACTGTTCCCTGGGATGGGGTTTGAGCCTTTCCTGCTTTTTGCAGCTTGATCAGAATCAATTCTATGATTGAATAGCAGAAGTGTTACCCTCCGCCTCCAAGCCCTATCAGTCCTTTTAGGAGCTTCTAGTCGTTGTTTATTAATTCGTTTCATTTTAGCTAAAAAGAGTGTGGACGATTTTAGTTGTGAGTGTCAGGCGGGTATTGTGGGCAAGGTAAGGTAGATGACTCATCACTCATCATATTGTCGTCCTTGCTGTAGATGAAAATCCCAAGGCTAAGCCTATAATAATCAATCATTAGGGCCTTCATTATTTCGGTTCGGTAGCCGGTTCCCAAAATTGAGAATGAACTTGTTGAAATACACTAAAGCAATGACGATTCCACATGCATGCAATAGGTGTGGTGATATCAATGAGCTATGCACACGTACGAAGGGTATTTGTCTCAAATTAGAGTAGTGAATATGCAGCGCAAGTTTTGCAAGCTTGCTCTCTCCAAGCTAGTGGTCTGGCACTAACTCGGGTTCAGAAAACAAGTTAATTAGCAAGAATTAGTTCCTTAGTCGTATTCAAATATACTCCAACACTTGAGGTGTTAGATTTTAAATCCAATATAGAAATTTCAAAGAAATAGTAAAGAACACCAATGATTTATAGAGGTTAGATAAGCTCATAATTATACTCACTTATCTATATTTTTCTCCATTGTTTCAAGTGCTTTATATTATTTTTTTACTTATTATTGTGCATGAGTCTATTTTGGAGGGTGTTATGCCTTTGATGTGTGATTTTTGCAGGTTTTAGGCCGAATTCATTGGAAACCCGTACCGAAAGCAGATGATGTTCAAATGAACAGTCACGAATTCTTCCACACATGGAATCTGACCTAATAGCGAATGGAAATAGAAACATCTTTGAGTTAGCTTTCCAACGCAACTGAAATCGGGTCAATCGGAGTTTGGGAGCACAAGTTATGGCCAAAATCGTGAGACTGCGCAGAAGGAGCTCGACATATGCATTCCTGTCGATCGAGATGCTCCCTCTCGATCAACAGGGAGGACATGCTGGATTTCGATCGAAATTCTCCCTGTCGATCGACAGCGAGAACAAGTTGCCCGAATTTCGACTTGAAGGCTCTGTCGATCGACAGCCTGCCTGTCAATCAACATAGAAGCCCGAGATGGAATTTTTGGCCTGTTTTGGCAGTTTTTGTTATCATAGCCCAATACCCAAATTAGGTTTTTTTCTCTTCTCTATAAATAGGACTCACTAGGGCACGAAAATTATCTATCTTTTATGCATTATTTCACTTAGAATAATTAAGCTTTGGAGTTTTTACAAGACATTCAAGGTTCCTCTTTATTTGTAAGTTAATTAATAATATGTTTCCTTTTATTTTAGTCATGTTTTGTGGCTAGAACCCTAACAGGTTCTAGTGCTTTGTATATTCTTATCTCATGCATGTTTAATTAAAATCAACTCAATAGCATGGTTCAATTCCTTGTGCTTAATTAATCGAATCTAGATTTAGAGAAGGATCGAGAGATGAATTTGAATCTAGGTTGGTAGTTATTAATTGAAGGACCGAGAGGTGAATATTGATAATAAGAAAAAGGAATTGAATGCAATTATTTTCTGTCTCAAAAGGAAGAATTAATTTGTAGGATTTAACTGGATAATTATCGAGATTGACTAATTTGGTGTTCTTGAGACCGAGAGGAGATAGTCACTAATTAGTAATCTAGGGTTTAATTGCCTGAACAAGGAATTTAATCCACAAAAACCTGATGTTTTCCCCATTGCTGAGTTGATTGATATTTGCATGTTGATGATTAGATTATCTGCCCTAAAATCTGTGCTTTCTTTAATTGTTTTCAAAACTCTTTAATTTCTCGCATTGTCATCTTTAATTTCTAAAACAAAACCCTTTTTCTAAAATCCTCAAACTTCTATGTTCTAAGAATTGTGGCTAGTACTTTGGATATTTCGTTGCACAGACCCTATGGGATCGACCACCTTAGGGTGTAAAATTATTATTTGCTCGCTACTTTCTGCAGTTATCAAATTGGCGCCGTTGCCGGGGACTGTCAGAATTATCTAGATATTAGTTTATTTTTAGTTCGGATGGATTGAGGCTATAATTTTATTTTAATTTTGTTATTTTGGTTTTTGTGTTTTTAATTTCGTGTTTTTGTTGTTGAATTTGATTTTTGGTGTTGAATTTTTGTGTTTCAGTTTGGGTGTGTTTTCAGGGTCTGTGCTCTGTCTCGATCGACAACCTGCCTATCGATCGACAGGGCCGCTGCATTTGTGTCGATCGACAGCTTGCCTGTCGATCGACACAGAGGCTAATTTTTAGTTTTCTTCTGTGTTTGTCTGCAGGTTCATGAACACAAGGGCTTGGGGCAAACCACTCGAGAATTTTTATCCAGATATTGAGGCTGCAGTCCGGAGAAGGAAAAGCAAAGAAAAACAAAACACAAGCACAGTCATGGATGAGATGCCACCTTTGGAGGATCCTGAGCTCACTGCCGTCATCCAAGATCGGTGGGTCTACATGCTCGATGCCCAAGGAAGGCGAGTGCATTCTAGTCCGCCCTGGTTCTGAAAAAGAGGTACCGTCGAGCTACGACGTTAACTAAAGCACTTGTTGGGAGGTAACCCAAATTTTACACGCTTTCATTTCAATTCTCATTGTTTCCTTTTCACTTTTTGTTTTTATTTTTGTTGGAGTGTTTGATTTTATTTTCGATTTTTGTCTTTTTCGGAAAAAAAAATGACATCTGTCTCGATCGACAGGCAGCCTGTCGATCGAGATAGAAAACAATAGAGGACCGACTTCTGTTTCGATCGACAGGGCCCCTGTCGATCGACACAGAGGTCAACACAGAGCAAGTCGACAGAAGGCTCTGTGTCAATCGATAGGGCCCCTGTCGATCGACACAGAGTGCCAGAATCACCAATTTCTTCGTCGCGCAGCGCTGATTCCTCCGATGGATAAAAAGTTGATGTCTGAGATCAACAATCAGGTATCAGTTCTGTTTCTTGTCTGATTTTCAAACTTTTTCTTACTCTCCGAGTTCGAAATAAGTTTGGGGGGATGTGGACAAGAAATTCGAACTTTCTATCCCGTTACTTGCTTTATTTTTTTATTGCATTTATTTGAATTGGTGTGTTTAATTTTTTTTTTGCCTAATAAGAAAAAAAATATGGATATTGTGAGGAAAATCTTTAAGTAATTGAACCCTCTGGCATTATATGCAATGTTTGGAATCGATCTTTGATTAGTTGATTTGATTTTGATTGTGGTTGATTTGCCTATGAATGTAGAATACCGCATGAAAGGGTCTAATTGAAACTTACACTTGCATGATGTTTGAGTGGATTGAAGTTGACTAAGGAAGAATTTTTGAACCCATGTGAGATTTGAGCCTTTATTTGTTCGTGAGAGATTCGCATGTATGTTTTTGTTTCTCTAGAACTTGCTTTTGTTCTGTTTCAAGACTGCATAGTGTGCACAATGATAGAAAATGATCTTAGGCCATCTTTGTTATCCAATTATCCTAAACACTGTCCCTTATTATATTTTATCCCTAGATTAACCCCTTTGAGCCTGTTGTTTTTCTTTCTTGGTCTATGAGATGAGGAAACATTGTAGTTCTGTCTTGTCTATGAGGGAGTGCTATGAAAAAGGTGATTTGTATCCTGTCTATAGGATTTGGGTGAAATAATGGTAATTGTTATGGGTGGATAAGAAACTTCAAAATTGGTTTACAAAAGAAGGTTGGGCTCTAGAAAAAAAAATTATTTGTGTCCTTATAAGCTCAAACCATTAAACAAAATTTTTAAGAGCATAAAAGGACTAGGAAAAAAATAAGAGAGCCTTGGTTTGATTGTAAAATATAAGGAGAAGGGTAAACATTCATAGATGGTGGTTAGATTTGTTGGGAGTCGCGAACTCAATTAATTTAGTCACTTGGCCATATTTTCCTACCTTTCACAAAAAGCCTTCATTACAACCTTATCAAAGTCCTTTTTGATTCTTGAATTGTGTGCACAAATAAGCAGTGGAGATCTTAGAACTCTTGCAAGCCTATGGTAGAAATTTCTTCATACATGTCATGAGTGTTTTCATTTGAAACCTAAACACTTGAGTGATTGAGTGATACACTTTCCCGTGAGTCTTCCGAAGTTGATGAATATCCTATCTCTTTCAATTGCTTGTGTGATGTGGATTGATGAACCTTGATTGTGATGAATTTTGTGAGGCATTGCACTTTCAACTGCTTGAGATTTCTTTCTTCTTTTCTTCGATTGAGGACAATCTAATATTCAAGTTTGGGGGGTTTGATAAGCTCATAATTATACTCACTTATCTATATTTTTCTCCATTGTTTCAAGTGCTTTATATTATGTTTTTACTTATTATTGTGCATGGGTCTATTTTGGAGGGTGTTATGCCTTTCATGGGTGATTTTTGCAGGTTTTAGGCCAAATTCATTGGAAACCCGTACCGAAAGCAGATGATGTTCAAAGGAACAGTCACGAATTCTTCAACACATGGAATCTGACCTAATGGCGAATGGAAATAGAAAGATCTTTGAGTTAGCTTTTCAACGCAACTGGAATCGGGTCAATCGAAGTTCGGGAGCACAAGTTATGGCCAAAATCGTGAGACTGCGCAGAAGGAGCTCGACATATACATTCCTGTCGATCGAGATGCTCCCTCTCGATCGACAGGGAGGACATGCTGGATTTCGATCGAAATTCTCCCTGTTGATCGACATGGAGAACAAGTTGCCCGGATTTCGACTTGAAGGCTGTGTCGATCGACAGCCTGCCTGTCAATCGACACAGAAGCCCGAGATGGAATTTTGGGCTTGTTTTGGTAGTTTTTGTTATCATAGCCCAATACCCAAATTAGGTCTTTTTCTCTCCTCTATAAATAGGACTCATTAGGGCACTAAAATTATCTATCTTTTATGCATTATTTCACTTAGAATAATTAAGCTTTAGAGTTTTTACAAGACATTCAAGGTTCCTCTTTATTTGTAAGTTAATTAATAATATGTTTCCTTTTGTTTTAGTCATGTTTTGTGGCTAGAACCCTAACATGTTCTAGGGTTTTGTATATTCTTATCTCATGCATGTTTAATTAAAATCAACTCAATAGCATGGTTCAATTCCTTGTGCTTAATTAATCGAAAATCTAGGTTGGTAGTTATTAATTGAAGGACCGAGAGGTGAAAATTGATAATAAGAAAAAGGAATTGAATGCAATTATTTTCTGTCTCAAAATGAAGAATTAATTTGTAGGATTTAATTAGATAATTATCGAGATTGACTAATTTGGTGTTCTTGAGACCGAGAGGAGATAGTCACTAATTAGTAATCTAGAGTTTAATTGCCTGAACAAGGAATTTAATCCACAAAAATCTGATGTTTTCCCCATTGCTGAGTTGATTGACATTTGCATGTTGATAATTAGATTATCTGCCCTAAAATCTGTGCTTTCTTTAATTGTTTTCAAAACTCTTTAATTTCTCGCATTGTCATCTTTAATTTCTAAAACAAAAACCCTTTTTCTAAAATCCTCAAATTTCTATGTTCTAAGAATTGTGGCTAGTACTTTGGATATTTCGTTGCACAGTCCCTGTGGGATTGACCACCTTAGGGTGTAAAAATATTATTTGTTCGCTGCTTTCTGCAGTTATCAAGGTTCAGATAAAATCATCCTATGTCTTCTATTCAGACTGAAAAACACAAAAGCTCAATATTACAAATATGTTACATGATCTGTTGCTTGCTGGTAAATGCATGTGTCCACCAATCCACTAGTGCACTCGCCAAGTCATTCGCTCTCCTTCGCTTTTTCAGGTTTGGAATGTGGGCGCAACACTCAACCTCCAGCTAGTCGTGGGACTTCGAATTCTTCCCTGGAACGTCAGTGTGTAGTATACACCCATAATAGTTACCACCAAATAAGTGGAAACTCCAAGATGTTTTCTTACTTGGAAATTAATAAAACTAAGTAGTTTCTCTTGATAGATGCACATAGCCTCATGTCCAATAAGGCACACGAAATAGTAAGTTGATAGAACAACTTGAGTGCTTGAACGGTTTGAGTGTTGTAAAGAGTATCGTTGCTTTCTCAAAAGTATCAAGTCTGTAAGAGTAACATTCTCCAGATGAATTGCAGCCTCAATTTATAGGCACTCTTAGAGAGGTTTGAATTTGACGCTGTTGTGAGGTAAAAGGAATCCGTCCAATCATAGATCTCACTTTTCCTGAAATGCAGTGTTTCTTGCTTGTTAGGGTAGGTGGATTTTTTAGCTTTAATCATAATGACTCTTAGCCAATCCGAGGAATGTCTGTTGGTTGATTCCCTGGATGAAACAAGCTTTAATAATCACAAACTTTAAGATTTCCTTTTTTAAAGTCTAGACTTAGAAAATGATCGCATGTCTTGGCTCGTTGTGTCTCCATGTTGCTGGTTAGGGCCCTTGCTGGTGACACATGTTGGTAAGCTCCTTGCTGGTGGATCACCAGCTGGTGATGATGTGTCTGCTAACAACCTTCATAGGTAGAGACCCTTTACTGGTGGAGGAATTTCAGCCAGCGAACTTCCAACAAGCTTGAGATCAGCTTCGATTTACAACTCGATAATTCTTATACAGGACATTACGAGTACATACTAATCTAGCTAGAGACCCACTACTTTGCAGTCAGTTTGACACATTGACAAGCTCATATTTCTACTCACTTATAGCATTATTTTCTTGTTTCTTTTGTGCATTTTAGTTTGTTTTCATTAATAAACTGAACATGAGTGTCTTTTAGAGGGTATTATGTTCGTGGTGCTGAATTTTGTAGGAAGATACATCAAAAGAAGGGAAAAGTGATGAAAGAATGAAGGAATCGGCCACAAGGGAGTCTGTTTTGTCCGACGTCCAAGGAAATCTAGCAACGCATGAAAGAGAATTCCGAGTCGACCGATGCAACATCAAGTCCGTCGACACGAAGCTGCTCGACGTGGGAAGATTTTCAGCTCAAAGCCAGTCGACATGAAGCATTCACTTCGACCGACGTCCGACTTATCCTTGTGTCGGTCGACGCAAATTATTTTTAATAAGGAAAGATTTTCATTCAAAGACTTGGGCGAGATTAAGGAGAAAAATACCAAATACCATTAATTCCTGCAGTTTAAGGCTTTACCCTACTTCTATATAATCTCATGACTAGGTTATTTTTCAGAGTCCAGTTCTCCATCTTCTTTTGAATAATCACGGATTGTGGGAAGAAGGTGGAAAGGAATTCTGCTCGGAGGTCGTCCCATGTCCTGATGCTTCTGCAATCCAAGGATGTAAACCAAGTTCGCGTTTGATCCCTAAGTAAGGGGAACATGCGCAACCTAATTACATCCTGTTAATCTTATAATTTAAATTTTCTTTTCTATGTTTAACTTATTTAATTAAAATACACAATAAATTAAGTAAATTTATTTTATTAATTTATGTACATGGAATTAAAATAGGAAATATTGAAGAAACAATATAATAACTATACATTAATAATTGCTTAGTCGGAAAAAGATTTCAAATTCAGAAAATATATTGTAAATTGTAAGAATTATTAAATAATTAATTGTTTTTGTGAGGTTTTATTTATATCTTTGCAAAATAATTTATTTTATATTAGGTTAAATAATTTGAATATTAAAAAATAAATATTAATCTTTATGAGAAATATAATATAATAAAAAACTAAATGATAATTAAAGATATTAAATTCAGTTCGGAACATAAGTGGTTTAAATGTTTTTTTTTTTTTGTGTATAATAGATAGTATGTTTGAGCTTCAATAAAAATATTTTGGTGAAATGAAATTTAAAGTTAATAATTCTATTAAAAAAAATATATAATTGTGTGAGAAGAGAGTGTTTCAAAACCATATGCATATTCAACAACAACAACAACAGTATCATAATCTTTAGTTATGATGAAATCGTCGACAATTTTTTTTGCTGAAACAAATTATATATTAAAGCCACAAGATAATTTAGCAAGTATTTAATTATAAAGTGAGTTCTATCTATTTCGTACATAATAATGTAGACCAGATGATAGTTGAGGTAAATAGGATCCAGCTAGTTCTTCATGAATATCTAGAACCTCTACTTCCATTGCAGGTGTTGGAGCTGCATCAAGTTCTTGTGTCTTGATATTTTCACCGTCAGATGGGGTCCATACATGATACGATCCTCGCCAGGAAGGTTTAGATCGCAGCCCTGGAACTCGAACAAAGAACTCAGACTCGATGCGGAAGCAAACTGAACGGTGAATATGGAAGATCCTACACCTTTGGATTCGAAAACCCTCAAGTACCGTAGTCCAGAATTAAATTCTCCTACGACCCAAGAAGAGAATTGATCCAACAACGAAGGATATGAATGAAGACAACACCAATGGATATGACTGTCCAATTGATTAGTCGAAATCGAAACCCTATGGAAGACTAGGAATTTCGAAAGTTTGAGCTTTCAGAAATAAAGGAGAAAACCTCACAATTTTATTAAACTGAAAACTGAATCAAAATTGTTCCATACAAGGCCTATATATAGGCAACTCAAACCCTAAACTAATAAGGAAACTAATTTAAATAATTAAAAGGTATTAAATTCGAAATTTAACTTAAATAAGGCCTAAACATGTTGGCCCAAAATAACTAAATAAATTAAACTAAGCCCAATCATTACACATAATTAAATTAATAACTTTTGGGCCTTCGTTTAATTCTTCCAACAACATCGATTCTTTGGCAACATTGGCAGCCCAAATATCTTTAATCAATAAGCTCAATCCAGCCCTCAAAGTCCTTGCTCGAGCTCTAGTCATCGGCCCACTCGGAATGTAGACTGGATCGTCTCTCACAGCTGCTACTTGGGCTCCATCATTCCCCTCCTCTTCAAGAGGATTTGTCCTCAAATCCAAGCTATCACCTACATCAAAAGGACTTAAATCAACAACATTGAATGTAGCACTAACATCATACTCACCGGGTAAGTCCAACTTGTATGCATTATCATTCACTTTCTCCATCACTTGGAAGGGACCATCTCCTCGAGGTAACAACTTCGATCTCCGCTGCAAAGGAAACCTCTCCTTTCTCATATGCAGCCAAACCCAATCTCCAGGCTCAAACAACACCTTCTCATGCTTGACATACTGCTCAGTACGGCGCTCAATGTTCTGCCTAGCCTTCTCATGAATCTGCTTCACAAAATCAGCTCGTTTCTGCCCATCAAGGTTAGTAAACTCTTGCACAGGTAAAGGAGATAAATCTAAAGGAGTTAAAGGATTAAACCCATACACAACCTCAAAAGGAGAAAACTGAGTAGCAAAATGAACTGAACGATTATAAGCAAACTCAACATGAGGCAAACATTCTTCCCAATTCTTAATATTCTTCTTAAGTACAGCTCTCAACAAAGCAGATAAAGTCCTATTAACTACTTCAGTTTGACCATCAGTTTGTGGATGACAAGTAGTAGAAAACAACAGTTTAGTTCCTAACTTACACCACAAAGTCTTCCAGAAGTAACTCAAGAACTTAGTCAGAAACAATTGTCCTAGGAATACCATGCAATCTCACAACTTCCCTAAAGAACAAATTAGCAACATGTGATGCATCATCAGATTTATGACAAGGAATAAAATGTGCCATCTTAGAAAACCTGTCAACAACAACAAATATAGAATCACTACCACGCACAGTACGTGGCAAACCTAGCACAAAATCCATAGAAATATCAATCCAAGGTGCAGTAGGGATAGGTAAAGGTGTATACAATCCATGGGAACTAGACCTAGACTTAGCCTATTTACAAGTAATGCATCTACCACAGATCATCTCAACATCACGTTTCATGCGAGGCCAAAAGAAATGCTCATGCAACACAGCCAAAGTCTTAGCAATACCAAAATGACCCATTAAACCACCTCCATGAGACTTTAACAACAATAATTCTCGTAGAGAACCCCTAGGAATGCACAACTTATTTATCCTAAATAGAAACCCATCATGTCTAAAATATTCACCACTAGCAGATGTCTCACATGCAGCATAAATGTCACCAAAATCCTCATCAGATGCATACAGACTCTTAATGCATTCAAACCCAAGCAACTTAGCATCTAAAGTAGAGATCAAGGCATACCTGCGAGACAGTGCATCAGCCACCACATTTTCCTTACCTTGCTTGTACTTGATGACGTAAGGAAAAGTCTCTACAAACTCCATCCATCTTGCGTGCCTCTTGTTCAGCTTATGTTGCCCCTTCAGATGCTTTAGCGACTCATGATCGGTGTGAATGATGAACTCCTTAGCCCACAAATAGTGCTGCCACGTTTTTAAGGCTCTCACCAAGGCGTACAGCTCCTTATCGTAGGTAGGATAATTCAGCGTTGCACCGTTCAGCTTCTCACTGAAGTATGCCACGGGCCTCTTCTCTTGCATCAAAACTGCACCAATACCAACCCCAGAAGCATCACATTCAATCTCAAATGTCTTAGAGAAATTAGGAAGAGATAATACCGGGGCATGGGTCAACTTGTACTTCAGCAACTCAAAAGCCTTCTCTTGCTCTTCTCCCCATCTGAACTCCACAGTCTTCTTAATCACTTCAGTTAATGGGGCTGCAATGTTGCTGAAATGGGGTACAAAATGCCTATAAAAGCTGGCAAGTCCGTGAAAGCTGCGAACATCGCCAACATTCTTAGGCTGCGGCCACTCCTTGATTGCTCGAATCTTTTCGTCATCCACCTGTACTCCGTCTGCACTAACAACAAAACCCAAAAACACCAACTTATCCGTGCAAAAGATGCACTTCTTCATGTTAGCAAACAGTCTTTCCCTGCGAAGTACATCCAAAACAGATTTCAAATGTTCAAAGTGCTCATCATAACTCCTACTATAAATCAGAATATCATCAAAATAAACCACAACAAATCTGCCAATAAAAGCTCTCAAAACGTGGTTCATAAGACGTATAAAAGTACTAGGAGCATTGGTTAAACCAAAAGGCATGACTAACCACTCATACAACCCAAGTTTGGTTTTAAAAGCAGTTTTCCACTCATCTCCCTCCTTAATTCTAATCTGATGATATCCACTTCGCAGATCTATCTTATAAAACACACAATCACCATATAATTCATCTAACATGTCATCTAAACGAGGGATAGGATGGCGATACTTAACCGTAATGTTGTTGATTGCTCGGCAGTCGCAGCACATCCTCATGGTCGAGTCCTTCTTGGGCACTAGCAAAACTGGAACTGCACAAGGACTCAAACTCTCCCTCACGTGCCCTTTGGCCAGCAACTCTCCAATCTGCCTCTCCAACTCCTTCGTCTCCTCCGGGCTGGTTCGGTAAGCTGGTCTATTTGGAAGGGTTGCTCCCGACATGAAATCTATCTGATGCTCAATCCCACGAATGGGTGGCAGCCCGGCTGGGGTATCATCTGAAAAAACATCCTCAAAATCCTGCAAAAGAGAGGAAATAGAAGGGGGTAGAGAATCAGGAATGTTAGTTAAAACCATATTCTCCTTGTAGATCAGCAACACCATTGCTTTCTCCTCCTGAACCGCCCACTTCAGATCCCCAACCCTAGCTAGAAAGGATTGTTGCACCACCCCTTTCTCCTTACTACTTCGTGGTTGCATCTCATCACCCGACTCCTTCTGCAACTGGACTTGATCCTCATAGACTTGTTTAGGGGTCAGAGGAACAAGTGAGATCTTTTTCTGCTTGTAGTCAAAGGAATACTTTTTCGTAAAGCCATCATGCTTCACACGCCTATCAAACTGCCACGGACGCCCCAACAGTATGTGACTCGCCTGCATAGGAATCACATCACACAACACCTCATCCTCATATTTCCCAATGCAAAACGGCACCTTGACTTGCTTCACTACTTTGATGATGCCACTATCATTCAGCCACTGCAGCTTGTATGGCCTAGGGTGCTTCATCACCTGTAACCCTAGCTTCGTCACTATCGACTGACTCGCCACATTGGTGCAGCTACCTCCATCTATAATCATGCTGCAGACCTTATCGTTGATATGACAACGTGTATGAAAGATGTTCTCCCTCTGCTCCACATCTCCGGCTGCAGGCTGTGCATTCAAAGCCCTTCTCATCACAAAATTCAGCACTGCAGGCGCCTCAATCTCTTCTACATCTTCATCAGGATCATCCAAATCAGGCATCTCCGGGTCAGTCTCTTCATCAGTCACAATCTCTCCATCATCTCGAATCACCATGACTCTCCGATTTGGGCAATCGTTAGCAATATGCCCAAAACCCTGACACTTATAGCACTTGCGATCTCTATTACGAAAATCAGTGGTAACGGATTTACCTTGAGCTGCGGAATCTGACCTGGGCTTCACAAACGGTTTCTTCTCCCCTCAAGGCTGCTCCTCCTCCTTCTTCCATGGAGCTCGCTTAGGTGCTGAACCACTTCCAGATTGGTATTCTCTCCAGCCTGTGGAATTCTGCCTTGAATTATTGCCGTTGCCCCTCCTCTTGAGCTGTCCCTCAATCTTGATCGCCATGTGGACCATGTCATCCAACTCAACATAATGTTGCAGCTCCACTGTATTTCGGATCTCCCAATTTAGACCAGCCAGAAACCTAGCCATTGTCGCCTCTCTATCCTCTACTACATTAGCTCGGATCATAGCCACTTCCATCTCTTTATAGTACTCATCCACACTCCGGGTACCCTGCCTCAAACTCTGCAACTTGTTATATAACTCTCGGTAATAATGATTCGGCACAAAGCGCCTCCTCATAACTGCCTTCATCTCATCCCATGTCTCTATAGGTCTCTCCCTATTTCTTCTCCTGCTACTGACCAATTGATCCCACCATACGAGGGCATAATCCGAGAACTCTACTGCAACCAACTTTACTTTCTTCAGCTCTGAATAGTTGTGGCACTCGAACATCATCTCCACTTTCCGTTCCCACTCTAGATACAACTCGGGGTCGTTCTTTCCCTGAAATGTCGGGATGTTCATCTTGATTGTCCCCAGATTGTTATCATACGACTCCTCCTCATAGTCATCGATGTCCTCCTCATCATAAGGACTCCGTCTCGTATTGGAGCTTCTGCCACCTCGACCACCACGTCCTTTCCCGGTATCCCTGTGACTACCAGATGAGTCACGCCTAGTCTTTTCTGTCACTGAGGTCTCAAATTCATCCATTCGGTGATGCATAACATTCATCTCACTTCTCAGCATCCTGGTAAATTCTGATTTCAAGGCCTCCATCATGTACTTCATTTGACTACTACTCATATTCTCATCCTCTTTCAACCCCTCAGAACCACTACTTTTAGCAGAACCACTACTTTTAGTCATACCTGCACAAAAAGGTTAGATAGAAAGATAATAAAAAGGACCTCACCACCTCACGTACACTCGTGTATCACTCATTTATGTTAATCACTCATACTCGTGTATCGCTCGCAGTATGAATGGCTTTTTCAGTCCCTCTATTAATCTCACACACTCTTGCCTTTTACCACTCTTTTCTCCCTTTCTAAAAACTCAAAAATTCTTATAAAATTCCACGGACTTCAATTCGACAAACCAACAGGACGGGAAGACTCTAGAAGACTCTAGGAAGGTAAACGACCAAAAACAGACAGAAAATTTTTTCGGAAAAAACTTCAGAGGGCAATAACTACTCGAAAACAAAGGAATTTGGCCAAAAAGCACAATTAAGCCAAAAACAGACACCGGACGCAAAAGTTACGATAAAAACGACCAAAACCGACAAAAAAGGCAAAAAAGGCACTAGTAGAAATCAAGAAATTA
Source organism: Plectranthus barbatus (assembly GCA_026898455.1). Taxonomy (NCBI): domain Eukaryota; kingdom Viridiplantae; phylum Streptophyta; class Magnoliopsida; order Lamiales; family Lamiaceae; genus Plectranthus; species Plectranthus barbatus. Next base: position 292,517 of record JAPKLW010000152.1, on the reverse strand, counting down.
GGGATTTTTGATTTAATTTTGCGACCCTTCTTTTTTTTCTTTCCCAATCAAGAAGGAAATAATATGGACACCAAAGAAAGAAGATATGAATAAGGTAAAAAGGTATATAAGGAAATATTTGACTTAATCTAATTTGATAAGAAGGCTAATTCAAATCTTGACACACAAGGAAACTCAAATATCAAACCCTAGACTCCCCAAATTTTCGACCCTCTCAACAACCAAGAACAAGACACAAAGAAAATTACGAATCACAAAGACAGGAAACAAGAATAAGACTCGATTTTTTTTTTGAGACAGACACGAAAATTGAAGACAAAGGAAAAGGAAGGGTACGACCTGGATATTGATACCAAAATGATACGATCCTCGCCAGGAAGGTTTAGATCGCAGCCCAGGAACTCGAACAAAGAACTCAAACTCGATGCGGAAGCGAACTGAACGGTGAATATGGAAGATCCTACACCTTTGGATTCAAAAACCCTCAAGTACCGTAGTCCAGAATTAAATTCTCCTACGACCCAAGAAGAGAATTGATCCAACAACGAAGGATATGAATGAAGACAACACCAATGGATATGACTGTCCAATTGATTAGTCGAAATCGAAACCCTATGGAAGACTAGGAATTTCGAAAGTTTGAGCTTTCAGAAATAAAGGAGAAAACCTCACAAATTTTATTAAACTGAAAACTGAATCAAAATTGTTCCATACAAGGCCAATATATAGGCAACTCAAACCCTAAACTAATAAGGAAACTAATTTAAATAATTAAAAGGTATTAAATTCGAAATTTAACTTAAATAAGGCCTAAACATGTTGGCCCAAAATAACTAAATAAATTAAACTAAGCCCAATCATTACACATAATTAAATTAATAACTTTTGGGCCTTCGTTTGGCAACATTGGCAGCCCAAATATCTTTAATCAATAAGCTCAATCCAACCCTCAAAGTCCTTGCTCGAGCTCTAGTCATCGGCCCACTCGGAATGTAGACTGGATCGTCTCTCACAGTTGCTACTTGGGCTCCATCAATACGTCACTGAGCTGCATGGATTTCTTCCAAACAAGCCTGCAGTTCACAGCAAGATGTCAAGACTAACTCTAGTTTCCCTTTATTTACAAATTACCAGATACAAACTATGCCAAAATATTTACCTTTGCTTTGTAAAAATGTAGACGTTTAAGAACGGCTTCCCAGTATTCAACCACTTTGGCAGTCCCAGATTGCATTTGTGAGTCAATCTGGGAATGTAAGGCTTCCAACTCATCATAGGTTTTCCCTTGCAAAAGACTTGTTACATCAGCTTCGAGGCTCACATGCAAACCACGATCTAGTGAATAATTGAACCCATTTGAACTGATTGCGAGTTAAAATCGATTTAGGATGACTTTGATTTGATTTTAATTGTGATTGATTGCCTATGAATGTAGAAAACCGCATGATAGGGTCTAATTGAAACTTATACTTGCATGATGTTTGAGTGGATTGAAGTTGATTAAGGAAGAAATTGTTGAACCCAAGTGAGAATTTGAGCCTTTTTCGTTTGATGTGAGATTCGCATGTATGTTTTCGTTTCTCTAGAACTTGCTTCTATTCTGTTTCGAGACTGCATTTTGTGCATAAGGATAGAAAATGATTTTAGGCCATCTTTGCTAGCCGAATTCCTAAACATTGTCCCTCTATATATATTGAAACTATCCCTAGTAAGCCCTATTGTGCCTAACTCCATTTTTTTAACTTGTCTATGAGATTTTCATAGAGTTATAATGGTTTTTTTCTTGTCCATAAGATTTAAGGTAGACAAGGGTGGATAAATGTGCGATGTGGAGAATAAATTTGTAGTATAGTGGTGAATAAAAGATGGAAGGTTGAATAGCTCAAAATAAAAGAATTAAAAGTCTCATAAGCCCTTAGAAAAAAAAATGAGTCTATGATTGCAAAAGTTTTGGAAGGGTATAAGGGATTCAAAAAGAGCTTGAAAAGAGTTTAAATGTAACATTCGAGGAGAAGGGTAGATGTTCATAGATGGTGGTTTAGATTGATTGAGGGTGTACAACTTGATTCATTGTAGTCACTCGACCATATTTTCCTACCTTTCACAAAAAGTCTACATTACAACCTAATCAAAGTCCTATCTGATTCTTGAATTGTGTGCACAAATAAGCAGTGGAGATTCTAGAAATTTTGCAAGCCTATGGTAGAAATTTCTTCATACATGTTGTGAGTGCTTTTATTGAAACCCAAACACTTGTGTGAATGAGCGATACACTTCCTTGTGAGTCTTTCGAAGTTGATGGATGTCTTATATCTTTCAAATTGCTTGTGTGATGTGAATTGATGATCCTTGATTGTGATGAATCTTGTGAGGCATTGCACTTTCAACTACTTGAGATTTCTTTTCTTTCTTTTCTTTGATTGAGGACAATCAAGTATTCAAGTTTGGGGGGTTTGATAAGTTCATATTTGTACTCACTTATCCATGTTTTTCTCCATTGTTTTAGTTCAATTAGTTTAGGTTTTTAGTTATTTCTGTGCATTAGTTTGTTTTAGAGGATGTTATGCTCTCTATGGTGAGTTTTGCAGGTATTTAGGACTAAAAAGAGGTTGAATGATGAAAAGAGCCGAATTATACACTGTTGTTGCTTCGATTGACACATGGGAAGTTGACCAAGTTGGAAGATGTGCCAAAAACACGAAGCATTACCTTTGTGTCGATCGACGTGGTGCATGTCGATCGACACAGAGGTTGGATGTCAATCGAAGGCAAAGCAGAAAAAATGGCTCGACAGGCTTGCAGGCATGTCGATCGACACCGGGGGTGTCGATCGACACGGAGGCTGGACAAGGGGAGTCAACACACTTACCTGTGTGTCGATCGACGTGGTGCATGTCGATCGACACAGAAGTCCAAGAAGGAATTTTCGCATGTTTTGGCAATTTTTGATATTTTAGCCCAATACCTAGATTAGATATTCACTCCTCTATAAATATGAACTCAATAGGCACGAAATTATGCTTGTTTTTCACTTAGAATATTTTGGCATTGGAGTTTTTACAAGACATTGAAGGTTCCTCTTTAATTGTTGAAGTATTTTATAATATGTTCTATTTATTCTCCGTCATTTTGTGGCTAGAAACCCTAGCGAATTCTAGGGCTTTTGATATTCTTTTCTGATGCATGTTTGAATGAATCAACTCGATGGCATGGTTTAATTCCTTGAGCTTAATTAATTGAATCTAGATTTAAAGAAGGATCGAGAGATGAATTTGAATCTAGGTTTGTAGTTATCAATTGAATGACCGAGAGGTGAAAATTGGTAATAGAAAGAAGGAATTAAATGCAATTATTTTCTGTCTTAAAAGAAAGAATTAATTTGTAGGAATTAATTAAATAATTATTGAGATTGACACATTTTTGATGAGATTCCTCTGTATCTTCTGCCTCAAGCATTCAGTGGGAATGAGTTTCGTTTCTTAAGAAAAAAAATATTTGGTAACAAACTCTCACGACTTGATCCGAAATTCTAAGAATTTCAGTCATCAAATCCATGCATGGTATAACAAGAACATGTGTTTTTGCATGAGATCCCTCGAAGATTTTTGGTCAAACAAAAAGAAATTAAAGAACTCAAACATTTCAAGATTCGTATTCGTATATTTGATATGAAATCTTAATTTATTAATATATGTTTGATTATAATTTTTTAACACACAATGATAGAAGACTCTCCAAGCAAATTCGATATATATCGTTGCGTCACACTCTTGCCCCCCCTCTCTCATATTATAATTGATATATAATTTTTTAAAAATCTTAATGGTTTAAAATTTAAGCCTCGAGCCTACGAGTTTAAAGCGCGTTCCACATTTATGATTAATATAGTAATAATTATAGAATCAATGATTGTGTTGAGATATTTTAGACTATAAATTGCACAAAATCAATTATACATCATATATTTGTCTATGTATATATGAGAAAAAACAAAGTCTGAGTTTGATTATTGAAGTTCGTAAAACAATTGATAGCATTCGAATGGACTATGATATAATTGTGTATAATTAGTTAATTACTAATACATTCAATCATATAAAATAATCATATAAAAATTCATAATATAGAAAAGAAATTAACATATACTTTGAATTAATATTTATACACTCTCTTAAAATTAATTACTACACATGATTCTTCCTTTTGGGACAGAAAACAAGTATATTCAATTTCCTCTTCCTATTACTAATTTTACCTCTCGGTCTTTCAATTGATAACTATAAATCTAGATTCAAATTCATCTCCCGATCCTTCTTTAAATTTGGATTCAATTAATTAATCTAAGGAAATTAAACCATGTTATCGAATTGATTTCATTCAAACATGCATTAGAAAAGAATATCAAAAGCCCTAGAACATGCTAGGGTTTCTAGCCACTAAACATGACTTGGAATAAAGAAAACATATTATGAAATACCTTAAAAATTGAAGAGGATCCTTCAAAGTCTTGGAAAAACTCCAATATCAAAATATTCTAAGTAAATTAAAGAACAATTTTCGTGCACTAATGAGTTCCCTATTTATAGAGGATCCAAAATATCTAAACTAGGTATTGAGCTAAAATAACAAAAATAACCAAAACAAACCAATTTTCCTTCTCGAGCTTCTGTGTTGATCAACATGCACCACATCGATCGACACACATGCAACTCGAAATCCAGGTTTCTCCTTCATGTCGATCAGCCCCCTTTTTCTCCATGTCGATCGACATGCCTACAACATGTCGAGCTTCCTTCCTCTGCCTTGACTTCAATCGATATCCGACCTCTGTGTTGATCGACATGCACCATGTCGATCAACACAGAGGTCCTGCTTCAGGATTTTGGCTCGTCTTCCAACTTGGTCGACTTCCCGTGTGTCAATCGAAGCAGGAACTCTGTGTAACTCGGCACTTTTCATCATTCAACCTCTTTTTAGCCCTAAATACCTGCAAAACTCACCATAGAGAGCATAACAACCTCTAAAATAGACTCATGCAAAGAAATGACTAAAAATATAAACTAATTAAATCAAAACAATGGAGAAAAATATGGATAAGTGAGTACAAATATGAACTTATCAAACCCCCCAAACTTGAATACTTGATTGTCCTCAATCAAAGAAAAGAAATCTTAAGTAGTTAAAAGTGCAATGCCTCACAAGATTCTTCACAATCAAGGATCGTCAATTAACATCACACAAGCAATTTGAAAGAGATAGGAAATTCATCAACTTCGAAAGACTCACAAGGAAGTGTTTCGCTCATGCACTCAAGTGTTTGGGTTTTCAATGAAAGCACTTACAACATGTATGAAGAAATTTCTACCATAGGCTTGCAAAATTTCTAGAATCTTTACTGCTTATTTGTGCACACAATTCTAGAATAAAAAGGGACTTTGATTAGGTTGTAATGTAGGCTTTTTGTGAAAGGTAGAGAAATATGGCCAAGTGACTAAATCAATCAAGTTGCGCACCTCAACCAAACTAACCACTCTCTATTATCATCCACCATTCTCCTAAGGTTTTCAACACAAATCAAGGCACTCTCTTCTTCTTTTTTTCTAATCATTTTATGCTCTTATAGATAACAGATTTTTTTTCTTTTGAGCTTATAAGGACACAAATAGACTTTTCAATTTTTTTTTCTGGAGCCCAACCTTCTTTTGTACACCAATTTAAAAATTTCTCATCTATCTATAACAATTACCCTTATTTTACCCAAATCTTATAGACATGATACAAATCACCTTTTTCATAGCGCACTCTCATAGACAAGACAAAACTATAATATTTTTCTTAACTCATGGACCAAGAAAGGAAAAATAACAGCCTCAAAGGGGCTAATTTAGGGATAAAATATCACAAGGGATAGTGTTTTGGATAATTTGGTTAACAAAGATGGCCTTAAATCATTTTTTATCCTTGTGCACACTATGCAGTCTCGAAACAAAATAGAAGCAAGTTCTAGAGAAACAAAAACATACATGTGAACCTCACATCAAACGGAAAAGGCTCAAATTCTCACTTAGGTTCAAATATTTCTTCCCTAGTCAATTTCAATCCACTCAAACATCATGCAAGTGTAAGTTTCAGTTAGATCCTATCATGCATTATTCTACATTCATAGGCGTCCACAATTGAAATCAAATCAAACTTATCCCTAATCGATTTCATCTCGCAATTAGTTCAAATGGGTTCAATTATTCAACAATTTTCCTCATCACTATATCCATATTTTTTTCTAGGCAAAAATTTAAATAAACAAAACAAATCAAAGAAAGCAATTAAAAAAAGAAAGCAATAAAGGATAGATAAGTTCGACTTCTTGTTCACATCCCCTCAAACTTATTTCGAAATCGGAGAGTTAGAAAAAGTTTGAAAATTAGACAAGAAAAAGAACTTGTACCTGACTGTTGATCTCAGACATCAACGTTTTTAATCCATCGGAGGAATCAACTCATCGCGACGAAGAATTGTTGTTGCATGCACTCTGTGTCGATCGACAGGGGCCTTGTCGATCGACAGGGGCCTTCATGTTGACTGCTCTGTCGGTCAAAAGTGTAACTCCGCGCGTACCTCTGTGTCGATCAACATCAGGCATGTCGATCGAAACAGAGATAAATCCTCCACTATTTTTTTTTTTTCGAAAAGACAACAAAAAATCAAAATTATAAAATAGAACAAGAAAAATCAAAATAAAATTAAAGAACTTGAAATAAAAAAGATAAAGGTTGGGTTACCTCACAACAAGTTCTTAGTTAATGTCGTAGCTCGATGATACCTATTTTCTCATAACCAAGGCGGGCTAGAACGTACTCGCCTTCCACGGGCGTCCACCATGTAAACCAAGCGATCCTGAATGATAGCAGTGAGCTCGGGGTGAGATGGTGTAATTGATAGTTTTGCCATCTCATTCCTCGCTCGCATTCTCGAGTAGTTTGGTCCTCTCTTTCTTCCTCAGTTTCTTCAATTTCCTCCTCAGACTCTTCATAGGAGGTGATCATGTACCATTCAGACTGATGCGGGCTTTTGTCGAGCTTGAAAGTAATCTTCTCCTTATATTCTTGAAGAGTGATCTCCCCACCGCGACAATCAATCAATGCGGCACTAGTATCCAAGAATTCCTTGCCCAAGATGAGGGGTGTGCTGCCATCTTCCTTCATGTCCAAGACCACAAAATCTGCAGGTAAAATAAGATGACCTACATGAATAAGTACATCTTCAAGTATACCCTTCGGGCGAGACACAGAGCGGTCTGCCATTTGCAGTGTGATGGTGGTCTGCCTCAACTCTCCAATCTTGAGGCACTGGAAGATAGAAAAGGGCATCAAATTGATGCTGGCTCCTGTGTCGCACAACACCTTTGGGAATGCGATCCCCCCAATCTCAACTGGAATTGAGAAGAATCCTGGATCACTTCTCTTGACAGGAAGTTTATTCTGTAGGGTCATGCTGCAATGCTCATGAAGTCTGACTGTTGAGTGCTCCACAAACTATTTTGGGGCATGCTCGGACCTATGTAGCTGGTTCCAGACCTCGGTTTTATGGCCTTGCAGTCCTTCTGATTCTTGGGGTTGGCTTCGGTAGTTCTTAATAACTTTTCTTATTGATGTTGTGCACCAAGTGACGTGGCAATCTGACTGACTTGAGTCTCTATGATCTGCACATGCTTTCCAAGCCTATCCACCTTGGTGTTGACCCCGACCACTTCTTTCTCAATCTTTCCCACACGGTAGTCGGAATCTTTGATGAATTTTTGCAACACCTCGTCGAGGCTCTCATTTTTCTTCTTCACAATTTCACCATTCTAAACATCAAAGTCTGTTGGAGGATGGTCCGCACCTTCTTGCTAAGCATAGGAAATTCCGAGATGAGATCTAGGGTGGTAATGTTGATATCCCCTTGCCGGTATTGGTTTTGATAACCGCCTCGGTTCATATAGTTTACATCAACTACGGGGTCAACCTGTGCAACATAAACACAAGCAGCATTAGATGTCAGTTTTTCCATCTCCCCTTTGAGCTTCTCGATCTCCTTCTTCAGGGTGTCATCTTCTTTTTCTTCCACTGCCCAAACTTGCGGTCTCCTTGGATTGGACCATTGCTGAGTGAGCAACGCCATCTTCTTGAACAACTTGAGGGCTTTTTCAGGTGATTTGCTCATCGGAGAACCTCCCGCGGCATTGTCAACGGACTCTTGGGTTCTCTCATTCATCCCTCCATGAACATGCGAAGGTGAGTGTAGGGATCCTCCACTGCTCGGCCACTAAATTAGTTCTGTTGAACCATCTGAATCAGACCGATTTTGAGTTCAAAGTTATTGGCATTGATACTAATAACCAATCCCTCATTACTGAGTTGCATTTGTACCTCCTTGTCATGGCATTCGGATCCTCATCATCGAAGTCCTCTTGGGGGTGCCTTTCTCTTTCTTTTCTTGCAGCCTCGATTCTATCTGCCTCTCTTTCAGCCATGAGTTGCTTGATGATGTCCTTCATGTGGTTGACTTCTTGGACTAGAAGCAAGGCACTCCCTTGAGTTATTTGTGTGTTTGGCTCCTCCAATGGTAGCATGTCTAAGAAGTTGTCTTCGGCTCGGTGTTGTGGTGGATCCGCGTGGTTGGTTGTGCTTTCTTTTTCCTTGTTTATTCTCCTATGAAATGTAGCCTCAATTTCTGGATCAAAAGCTTCGAGTTGTTTTCCCCGAGCCCTTGTGTTCATACAACCTGAGAAAAGAACAACAGAAAATTAGCTTTTGTGTCGATCGACAGGGGCTCTGTCGATCGACACGCAGGACATTTGCAACTGTGTCGATCGACACGGGCTGTGTCGATCGAAACAGACGCAAAAACCCTGAAAATCACATGCACACTAAAACACGAAAATAAAACAGAAAAAACCAAAATAAACACGAAAATAAAATAAAAACACAAATATAATACAGCCTCAATCTATCAGATCTAAAAAACTATTATCTAGACAAATCTGACAGTCGCGAGCAAATAAATTTTACACCTGAAGGTGGTCGATCCCACATGGATTGTGCAACAAAATATCTCGAGTACTAGCTATAGTTTTTAGAACATAGAAGTTTGAGAAACTTAAAAACTTGATTTGGTTTGGAAATTTAAAGATAACAGTGCAAGAATTTAAAGGTTTTAAAGAAAATATTTAAAGATACAGATCCTAGGGCAGATAATCTAAACTTCAACATGCAAATTCATCCACTCAGCAATGGGGACAAATCAGATTTTGATGGATTAAACTCCTTGGTCAGATAATTAAACCCTAGATTACAAAATTGTGACCATCACCTCTCGGTCTCAAGAATACAAACTTAGTCAATCTCAATACTTATCTAATTAATTCCTACACATGATTCTTCCTTTAGGGACAGAAAACAAGTATATTTAATTTCCTCTTTCTATTACCAATTTTCACCTCTCGGTCTTTCAATTGATAACTATAAACCTAGATTCAAATTCATCTCTCGATCCTTCTTTAAATCTAGATTCAATTAATTAATCTCATGAAAATTAAATCATGTTATCGAGTTGATTTCATTCAAACATGCATCAGAAAAGAATATCAAAAGCCCTAGAACCTACTAGGGTCTCTAGCCACTAAACATGACTTGGAATAAAGAAAACATATTATGAAATACCTTAACAATTGAAGAGGAACCTTCAAAGTCTTCGTAAAACTCTAATTTCAAAATATTATAAGTAAATTAAAGAACAATTTTCTTGCACTAATGAGTTCCCTATTTATAGAGGATCCAAAATATCTAAACTAGGTATTGAGCTAAAATATTAAAACTAACCAAAATAGGCTAATTTTCCTTCTCGGGCTTCTATGTCGATGGACATGCACCACGTCAATCGACACACATGCAAATCAAAATTCGGGTTTCTCTTTCATGTCGATTAGCCCCCTTTTCCTCCGTGTTGATCGACATCGTGTATGTCGATCGACATAGAGGTCCTGCTTTAGGATTTTGGCTCGTCTTCCAACTTGGTCGACTTCCCGTGTGACAATCGAAGCGGCAACTATGTGTAACTCGGCTCTTTTGATCATTCAACCTCTTTTTAGCCCTAAATACCTGTAAAACTCACCATGGAGAGCATAACATCCTCTAAAATAGACTCATGCATAGAAATGACTAAAAGCATAAACTAATTAAATCAAAATAATGGAGAAAAATATGGATAAGTGAGTACAAATATGAATTTATCAAAAATCAACCCCCAGTTCTGGTTTTTGGAAGGATTCTAATAAAAAACATCCTACTTCTCACTCTGGTTAAGTTTCACTCGTATATATGATCTTTGAACTATATGAATTCGGGGGGGGGGGGGGGGGGGATATATTTGGTGTGTACTTTGTTAGAGGTTTTTTCTGGGTCTTTAGTTATGGCCTCTACTAGATTTGATATTGAGAATTTTAATGGTATGAATGATTTCTGGTTATGGAAAATAAAGATGTTAGCAATATTGATCCAACAAGTGTTGGATGAAGTTGTGTTGGACAATGATACAACCTTTAAGGAGGAAACTATAGAGCAGAAGAAGAGCTCTTAAATAAGGCCAGCAACACAATATTTCTAAGTTTGGATGATAAGGATTTAACTAATGTGTCAAGAGTTGGAGTATACCAGAAACATTGACCAAATAATTTTTTTCGCTAAATAACTAATTTTCAAAAACCCAAGCACGTACTTTAAACAATTAGTTCGAGAGTGCAAGCAAACTAAGATTTTCCGATGTGCAACATATTTATTCTAGTTTGGGTAGGGGTGACAATTTTTGATCCAATCCGATAATCCGACATGAATCCGCACGATAATAATGGATACGGATTGAGGCTTATTGGATATGGATCCTTATCGGATCGACACGATAAGGACACGAAAATTTTGGATTGGATTCAAATTGGATACGGATCGGATTGGATAATTCATTAAACGGATCAGATTCGGATTGGATACGGATATCCGTTAATAAATTAATAAAAATTATTGATATTTTTATAAATAATAATTAATTAATTAATTTTGATATGGAGTATTAGTTTAGATTTAGAGTTCTTTCAAAAACTCAAATCTCTTGGTTCTTCATTGTCCGTGTCCCATTTTATTAATTCACCACCAAAATATATATTTATTTATCTATTCATTATATTTTTTAATATTTATTTTTTTGCTACTGTCAACATTTAATAACTTTCTTTTTTTCTCAACTTCAAGTTTTCAATTAAGTTGTATCAACCGATTAACTAATTGGTGAGATCGTAAATTTTAATGTTGGTGAAAGTATTGTAGATTCTAATTCATTGTCTCAACTCTTGCAATTTCGCCATGATAAATGAAAGGTATTTATTATAATTTGTTTTATTTGTTATAAATCTTAAAGTTTTAATTAACATTTCTCTCCCTCAAAATTCTAAGTGGAGTATTGACGACTAGATGAAAGATTGATCAGTATTTAAAAATGAGCAAGTTTGACCACTAGTATTTGAATTTAAGATTTATCTATGTATCTTGGGATATTTGATTGAGGATTTTAGTTTCAAATGAAGTTGCAATTTTATTTATTTATCCAATACATGATTTGAACAATCAAATATGAATATTTTTCTTATTGGATCCTTAATGGATATAGATCGGATTCGTGCGGATACGAATTTGAGCTTAACCGGTCGGATACGGATACGAATTTTAATTTTTCTTAACGGATCAAATACGGATTTGACCTTAACGGATCGGATCGATAACAAATTGACACGATAAAGATCCAATACGCACGAATTGTCACTCCTAAGTCTGGGGCCAACAAATGGAAACTCTTATGTAGTATATTTGCTCTTCAAAAATAAATTCTTTTATTTGTTTTATAGATTTTGATTTGGAACTTTTATAGAATTCTACTGTCATTTATATATGTTTTCCATTCAACTGACTTTAGGTTTGAACTTAAAGAAATAAGCCTTCGTAAAATTGTAAAGGACTAGAATTAAGATCAGAGTTGTGAAGAACTCTTATACTCCTCCTTTTGGTGATAGTGAATTTTTTGGTGGAACGTGTGGTCTCGTGGTTTTTATCTCTTCATTTTGAAGGAAATTCACGTTAGATTGGTGTGTTCTTATTTCTTTTATTTCCTGTTTTTCTTAATTTCTTGGGCTAGAATTTTATGCTCCTGTCAGATTCTAGTAAATCGGGAAGGTGTTTGTTTTGCTTCTACTTTCTTACATGTTTGAGTTTTCTGTTTGCAGACCACTTTCCCAACATTCACCCTACTTGTACAGATTTTCTTGATACTTATGCCATGTACATTTTTCAGGCCAAATAATGTTTAAATGGTCTCACATTCTGAATTTTATATAACCGGTGACTGGCTTTCTTTACAGGCAAAGTTCGTCTGATGAAGTTTGGGAATGAATATAGGGAAGTAGTTGTTTTAGCACTTGCTGCCATCGGCAAGTGATGCACTAATAGCCTCAATCCACATTTATCTGAGGTAACATATTTTTTAAATATATGTTTCATTTCTTTTTAAAATATTTTTATTCAATAAAAGAATAAAGAATATATGTATGTATGTATATAATAGTAAGTAATTGTTGTGACAAGCGGGACTCATTAATAGTATAAAGTAAAAAGTGAATGATAGAAAGTGATAGTGAATGTTGATTTTGTTAGAAATTTTAAATCCTCAAATAATTAGGGTTTAAATCAATTCAGATTAATTCCCTAATTATAACTCTATGATAATAAACTGAGAATTCATAAACGCGGAAGCACTAACCTGAAGCCATAATTGAAGATCTTGAATCGCAGTTGAATTGCAGTTGATCTTCCAAGAATACGGAATACCTCTCGAATGTCTTCTCTGACGGGGAAAAGAAAACTGAAGTACATTCCGTTTCTTGGGGACCAGACTGAATTTATAATTGATTTAATGAATCAATTATCTGATATTTACAATTTGACCCCTCACCAAATCATAAATATATCTTTAAATAATACATTAATTATAATAGCAATATACATTAGATATTATATATATATTTGTCCAAATAAAAGATTTAATCCAAATTAAATCTTACAATCTCCCACTTGGACAATATATATATCCTGATAAATGTATAACTTTATGAGCTCCAAACTTGCTATTATACTGTATGTATTTCCGTAACAATCTCGTCCATCAACTATGCTCGTATGGGATCAAAGAAGCTTTCGTCAAACTATTTATGACTAGACTCATCAGTGGTCACAAATACAAACATAGCCAAATGACATAGATCAACTGTATTGGTAATTATATGCAACATTAAACCAGACATGCATAATACCAATTGGTCCTCCTTAAACTTAATGAGGTCAGAGGCAGAGTCATAAACTGAATACTTTATTCTGATCAGAAAAACCAAATACTGAAGGGTATGAACATAAACACAAATATAAAGCATTTACAAACTCCCACTAAACCACAATATCATCAAACACAACAATACCCATATGAGCGACATGCTCATGAAAGACCATGGGTGGTAAAACTTTAGTAAACGGATCCGTTATTTTGGAGTTTGTCCTAATGTACTGTATGGATACTTGTCCACTCTGCACTCTTACTTTCACAACAAGTAACTTTATGTCAATATTCATTGACTCTTGTTGTTCTTTGAATATAGTATTACTAATTTAATGTCACAAAATTACTTGAGTGGTCTTTCCAAATTTCATAAATACGCAGCCCAGTGACAATTTCGCAACTATATTCCCTGATTTGTGTCTCATAGCAACCTACAAATTCTACTGCCATAGTGGAAGAAACTACAAGTGTTTGTACAACACTTTTCCATAATATAGCTCTTCCAGCTAACCTGATAGATATATTTTGAAGTAGACTTTATGCTATTTTGACACCAAACAAAATCAGAATCCGAATACCTTATGACCTCCAAAAATATCTGATTTCTCATAAGTGAGCATGTAATCTTTTGTTCTCTGAACGTACCTTATAACCCTTTGGCTGCTATTAAATGATCCATATAAGGGTTGCTTAAGTGTCTGCCTAACATCCCAACAATGTACACCATATCCAGATGCATACATACTTGAGCATACATCAGATTCCCAACAGTAGAAGAATAGAGAATCTTTTGTATTTCCTTAATTACAAGAATACTTTTCGGGCATTTGCTTAATACTGAATTTGTCACCTTTAGTGACAGGGGTGTCACTTATTTGAACAAAAAAACTTACTCCCACAGACCTTTTGATACACACAATCATCCACAATATTCATCTCAAAACCAAACGAGATAATAACTTAATGAGATTTGTGGTTCAACTGACGAGAGGCTTGCTCGAGTCCGCATATGGATTTCTTTAATTTGCAAACCATATTCTTTGACTCTCCTAATTCAAAGTTTTCTGGTTGCACCATAAATGTTTCACCAATGTTTCCATTGAGAAACACAACCTTAACATCCATCCATGTAACTCAAGATCAAAACATCCAATAAGTGTCATAATTATTCTTAAAGACACTTGTTCTTGAGGTTATTGAGTTTGTTGAATATTGTCTTGTTGAGACAATATATCTGACTTTGTTTTCCCCCCCAAACTCAATATCCTCAAAGAACGTCGTAGTTATCGCCTTAAAATATTCCTTAATGTGGGATCATAAAACTTTGTAACCCCTAGATCGCTTAGAGTAACCAACTGAATATTCAATCTTTCTTTTCTTGCCCTTATCTTTAGAGGTACCAACATAATGAGCACTTTCTGTTTTATCTTGCTTCAACCTTTCTTCCTCTTGAACACAATGAGAAATGAGCTCATTAAGAGACCATTTCTCCTTTTGACAGTTATAACTAATTTTAAATTGGTTAAACTGTGCAGGAAGCGAAACCAAAACCATAAGAACAAGCAATTCCTCAGAAAGCTCAATCTTAAGTGCCTTAAGTTTTGAAGCAATATGAAACATTTTCATAATGTACTCCCTCACATTTCCTTGACCCTGATACTTCATAGACATCAGAGATGTCAAAAGTGAAGTCATTTCAACCTTATCGTTTTTAGCAAAACGTTTCTCAATTTCGTCAAGGAAACTTTTAGCCTCAGTAATTTCTTCAGAATTAGGACCTCTAAAGGCATCCGGAATGCTGTGCTTCATAATCATTAGACTCATGTGATTAGAACGATCCCACCTCTCAAATTCCCTTTTTTCATCAGGGGTGTTATCCGCAGTAAGAGGTGCAGGTTGTTCTTTCCTTAGTGCAAGATCTAATTCCATACAGCCCAGCACAATCAATAAGTGCCTTTTCCATTCCTCAAAATTAGTCCCATTAAGCACGGGTACCGAATTGATGTTAGCAGATATTGTGGCAGCAGAAGGTGGATTAACTGAAGATAGAACAAAAGAAACAAATCACATCCAAATCCATAATCCCATCTCAAGATACCAAGCACAACATTAATATCATATCTTTGGATAGTAATATTAACTGTAAGCGGTACTCTTGTCCGTAGCAATCAAATCTTGACAATAAGTTATGTCAAACAGTAATCCATCTTTGGACATATATCCTGCTCACATTAGTGATTCCTCATAATTGTCACAAATTTATCACCACAGGTATGCATGTAATCCGGCCAAATATTAATTTACCTTTGGGTCAATTAATAAACGCATGGAATTACAAGCACACAATTATCCTGATATATTCAGATAAATTAACCTACACAATAGAGGTCACTTTGGCGACATATTTGTTTCAATTAATTTATCCAAATAAACTTAAATACCTTAGTCATGTTATAAATCAAATAACATATAAATCCAAAAACTGAACCGATAAGGATTATAAAATCCAATATCCCAAAATATTGTTATTGGAAAATCATAAATATTCAAAATAGAGATATTAATATCTCAACCAAATATTTTTCTAATAACAAAATTTAAAACCTTAATTGACCGAAATAAAATAAAACTATCATACTTGAACGGTCAAACCAAAAGAATAACATCATGGATTATTACGTCTTGATTGCCCAAACGTTAAATTATCAAAATTCCAAAAATTAAGTCGAAACATAAATTCTGAAACCTAAGCGTGAATATAAATTATCCAAAGCAATATATATTCAGAATTTGACGAAAGATGTACACGCATTCACACCTGAGCCATAATAATTTTACAGCACCGAAGCCAAAAAGAAATGAGAAATTAGTGATTTCACAATTCTCAACCAAATCAGAATAGCCACTACACAGCCGAAATTAAATTGATGGGCAAAGCCAAAAGTTGTTTGAATCATGCGCACCAAATTCACGATGAAGCCACCCAAAATATATATTATATATATTCACTCCATCATACTATAATAATTAATTAAACGAACTCATTCATCAACTTAAGCCATAATTATACAAAAGTATATGAATAATATCAATTTGTTCGGACTTTCGTAATTATAACCAAGTCGCCGAAACAATAATTTCAAATAAGGCGAAAATCGCAACTGAAGCCATAAACATAAATTGATTAATGAAAACAAAAGATCGTTAAATTTCAATTACGAAGTCACAAATCAACAGATCTCAGAGAATCATCAATAGAGTGGCTCTGATACCACTTGTTAGAAATTTTAAATCCTCAAATAATTAGGGTTTAAATATTATGAATTATGAAACAATAATTTTTCTTTTAATTATTATTGGATTGTCAACATGGCACATGGTGTGTGGAACTGGAAAGTACATTGGTCTCTATTTTCTTTTTTCCATAATTCATAATTGTATTCAGTTGTGCTTTATTGCTACATTGTATTCTTAATGCTTTTCCTCATTAGAGTTATTTGTCATTTATCGGTCATTGGCTTTGTGAAAGAAAAAAAAGTTCAATGATAACCTACTATTTTACCTCTTTTATTGTGTCTGTTTATGTGTCTCATCCCTAAAGCTCAAAAGCATTCATAATGAATCCAGCATTTTTGCAAATTATTCAGAGCCACAAATATCCTGTTTGATAAATGTAGATAAATATACACGTGAACACTCTTTGGTCCTAAATATTATAACCTGCGTCCTCTTGTTCGGGGTGTAGTGGTGAAAAGTACATTAAACCAAAAGCTCACAGGTTCGAGCTCCTCGGAACATTTGGGTGTGTGACTTTAATACATGTCTATTAACCTGCAATTCTTGCATTTATCATTTTCATTATATTATTAAAGTCTCCAGTCATTTATCTTGATTATTGACTGAAAATGCTTCTATACAAGTAAAATTGGAGGGGGTGTTGCATATTGGTATGACCCGAAATTAAACAAGTCCATTTTGGAGTCCATCAAAGAAAAAAAATCAGATCAACAAAAGATTTAATTCTCCAAGAGGCATAATTCGAGCAAAAAGAGCCTGTGTTCGAGCTCCAAGTTCCGAGCTCATGATATGTTCGAGCTGATGTTGCTGAGATCGAACTGGAAAGCTAACAACGTGTCGGCTGAAGAAGCTCAATAGGCACGACTGTTCGAGCCAGCTATTCGACCGAAGTGGAGCAACTCTTGATGAGTAGACATGTGTTTATTTGAATTTCTATAAATATGATCCACATTTATTGTAAAAGGTACATTAAATTCAAGCAATAAATACAGCAATAAAAACAATGCATTCAACTCTAATTTTTGTCAAGCATTTACTTCAAATACTTTTTGTATTCTTATACTCCAATTTTATTTAGTATTGGTAGAAAGCATCCCACGTACACCACCCGAAGTAATCCACGACTCCGGGCAGCTTCTTCTCGCTCCTGAGCTTGAATGTCCCCAGGTGGAGCTTCACCGTCTTCATCGCGTCGTGTATCGTCTTGAACGGATCGGTGCCGGAGCTGATGTAGACGGAGTGCGTGAACGCCGACGCGGTGACATCACTGTCTCCGCTTTCAATACAGAGCTCCACCTCATCGCCGTCGCTCCCCTGCAGGGAGGCCTTGAACGGCCCTTCGATCAACGGTAGGAACACGGTGTAGACAATCTTGTTTTCGTCGATGTCGGATTCGAGATGGGATCCGTGTTTGGTCTCGACGAGCAAGAACTGCGTCTCGAGCGGGATGTGGCGGCCTTTGTCTCCCATTTTCTGGGCCATCCACCACAGCCTGAACCGGAATAGTGCGAGGAACCGGACGTCTTGCAGCGTTCCCAGAGGGATGACGTGGCGGCTGCTGTCGTGTTCGGACACAGATCCCAGAAACACCCCCTCTGTCGTAGACCCGGCTGCGGCGGTGGAGGTGGCGACCACATTTTCCGGGACGTCGGTGAGGATGGTCCGGTCCTTCACCATCAGCTTCCTGTCCACGATCCGAAGCGCCGGCGTGATCGTCATCACGAATTATTAGTAATTACTCACTCACTGCACTGTGAGTCTGTGAATAGAATCCCGCATAATAAATATTCACAAACAAAAACGACAAAATATATCTTCTCTAATCATGAAGTGTGAGAACCATCCTCCAATCACTCTCTCTTTCCTATCTCTTTTCTGGAAACTGCCATTTTTTTATTTTTTATTTTTGATTAAATTATTGCCACGATTTATACAATATGAGAAACGAAACACGTTATAGAAATTAAACACTGTAATGAACTACTACTAGTACAGGCCAATAATCATATACATCACGCCATCTTGAGAGTTGTTTTTTTATTGATTAAGTTGTAGATATTGTTGATTAGTTAGAAATTCGGTACAGAGAGAATACTGGATGTTGATGCATGAAATTTCACGGATTTCCTTTAAGACAGAATACTTGAAAAGAATGGAGAATTTTTATTACTGAGAGTAATATAGAAAAGCCAACCGCTTTACATTTATCCTTTCTCGCTATTTATAAACATTCGTAATCTATTACAAGTATTAGGATGAAAATGCGGAGGTGATCACTATTTTCTAATTACAACGTTGATTACGTAATTTGAGCCTTTTGATGATGATCTTCTCCTTGATTCTTGCCCCGATGTTTGCCTTTACTTCGTCATTCCATCTTCGGTTTGTTCTAACTCTTTGGAGTTCTAGTTGCCTTGTGTTTGAGAGGATTGACTCCGTCTCAACTCTACCATGACTGGTGTGGTCGACTCGCTAACATCCGCCCTTGTCGATATTTGAGTTAAAAGATAGGCATCCGAATTTATTGGGTACAACAACAGCCCCCCAGTTTTATCATGTGTGTGTCATAGGATAAAACTGAGTTTTTGTTCGAAGTTAGTATTTCAATTGCTTTGGAGTTTCGGAGTAGTCGGGACTCAATCAAGATTGCGTTTTGGAGCGATTCGAGCTCAATAAAGACTGTCTTGGAGCGATTTGAGCTCAATCAAGAGTATGTCTTGAAGCGGTGCGAGCTCAAACAAGACTATGTCTTGGAGCGATTCAAGCTTAATCAAGCTTAATCAAGATTGTTTGGAGCGGTTCGAGCTCAAGCAAGACTGCGTCTTGGAGCGATTCGAGCTCAATCAAGACTGTGTCTTGGAGCGCCTCGAGCTCAATCAAGACTGTCTTGGAGCGGTTCGATTTGGCTCAATCGAGATGGTCCCGGAGCGATAAAATTTGCTCATTCGAGATGTGTTATCTCGGAGCGATGAACTTGCTCAATCGAGATGTGTCATCTCGGAGCGATGAACTTGCTCAACCGAGATATGTGATCTCGGAGAGAAGCATATTGTGATACGAAAACATCCAAGAAGAGGTTCATGTTTCGATCTTGAATTTGCTGGGGTCCGAGAGGCCCCCAACTTTATTGAAATTATTTATTTTAATGAAGCTGGCTTTTTTTCAATTGGTGGCCTTTCACCTCTTCTTCGCTTCTTCGATTCAGCTTGTGGTTCGAAGCGATATGCACTCATGGCGATTTGATATCAGGTTATCGATGATTTTACATCAATACTTTTTTTTTGTTCGACCACATGCTTTTAGTCAGTTATCATTATTTCTTGGGCACAACAACAACCCCCAGCTTCATTTAAACTTGATTGCATTTTAATGAAGCTGAATTCTTGGTTGTGTGAGTTGTCTTGATTGATCGCCCTTGATTGACTAAAGTTTTCTGAGTAACGATCTTTACTTGATCATGGCAGGCACGTAGATTGATTCTTTTGTTTAAATGAGATCGAATCTCAGAGCAATAGTCAGCTCAGTTGAGATTGTATTTCGGAGGATTAATTGGATCAATCGAGATTGGGTCTCGAAGCGATAGTTTGCTCAATCGAGATCGGGTCTCAGAGCAATATTTGGCTCAATCGAGATCGAATATCGGTGCAATAATCAGCTCAATCGAGATCGAGTCTCGGAGCATTCACCAATCATTGCCTCGAGGAGGTCAATGTATGAAGGATTCTACTTCCCCTCCTCAACCAACCCCCGACATGAAAGAGAAAGGCACGACTGCCACCCTTTCTCGTATCAGTCGAAGTACGTCTCGAAGAAAATGTTATGCTTCCGAGGTGGGAATATGATTGGGAGCTAGTATGAAGGATTCTACTTCCCCTCCTCAACCAGCCCCCCGACGTGAAAGAGAAAGGCGCGACTGCCACCCTTTCTCGTATCAGTCGAAGTACATCTCGAAGCAAATGTTATGCTTTCGAGGTGGGATTCTGAGCATATTGCGTCGAGAATGTCCCCAAATGAGATTCAGGTTGCGACCCTGAATCTTTGTGGCTTTAAGCCAATTTTGCTACCCGTGTGAGTAGGCTTTGTTGATGATGATTTTTTTTTTGCGAAGCCGAAGCAACAATCGAGGAATATCAATGATACGATAATGAAAGCAATCCGATCTGGTGGAGTAGAGAAATCCGATAGCAATTTTAATAAGAGCAATCCGAGAATAGGATGAAAGCAATCAGAGAGAGCAAAATAGAGAGCACTCTAGTTTGAGACTGCGACCCAAGTAATATTGCTATGATCAGTGCAGTCTTGTAGGTGCTCGTAGATTTACCATGAATTTGTCTGAAGTTTTAGAGAACTCGTACGGTCTGACCCAAGCACTAAGCTCCGGTCGCAGACATTAGCTCCAAAAATTCAAGGCATCCCAGATCTGTCAAGCGCATCATGCAAAAAACCCGAACAAGAGACAAAAACAAATAGAAGGTATATAGCTCACAATTGCAATCAGCGCACACTAAGTATACAAAACTAAATCTGCCACATCACTTTATCAAATGCCTGCTTGTATAACTATCATGGATAAAAACACTGCAAAAAATAAATAGAAAATGCAAATTTTGCATACAAATCATGCAATTAATGCACTACAGAATGTGACACCTATTTCGGCAGTGAGCAAAATTAAATTAATCCACATTCATAAGTATATATTATTATCTATGATGACCAGACCAACTAGAGTCAAGTTGACAATTAGCAGGCAATGCCTTTCGTTCCCAATTTATGTAAAGGAAAAATTTTGACGAAGACAGGCTCAGGTTGGCCCAGTGAAGTGTAGCATCACTTGTTTGTGCATGACATGATCCAAGATCTAGATCCTTGTTAAACTAAATTCCATGTAGGATAAGAGGTTTCGATCCTTTGCAGACAAATATGTTCACTATTAGGCCTTTTGACAAATCTGTCATTAGTTTCATGCTATATTGTCCTTCAAAAATTAAATATTCTTTAGAAGATCCTCTAAACTAGCACAAAGCATATTCTTTATACAAGCATCAGCCTTGACTAGTAGCATAAATTTGAGACCAATAAAGCTGATGCTGTATCCTGAACATATACATCGAAGTTCTTAATTCAATGATCTAGATCCTTTACAATTCTTATCTAGTTTCAACAAGGGGAAGTTTAATTCAAGTAGACAAGTTCTTTTCTCAGACAGAGTATGATATAAGCTGGATCTATAAAATAAGCAAGTTTGTGTGATTCCCATAAATGAAGTAGGTCTTCAGCTATTGCTAACTATTTGATTCTCCTTGCAAGAAACACATGGCACAACAATGAAGCAAAAGAAATAGCAAGAAACAGATGACACAGAATGTGGCAAAAGAATACCCTAAAGCATGAAGGCTTAATTTCTATGCAACGTGGTCCTATTATAATAAGGACTTTGTGTTTAGTCAACTTTTCAACTTAACTGATACCTAGAAGTCTCATTTCAGAAAAAAAAGCATTGTTAGTCTGATCTCGTCATAATGTATTTACATTAAAACTATACCCAATAGTGTAGTATTTCATCCCTGCAACCTAAAGTATAATCAAGTTTTGTCTTAAACTAAACCACAAATAACTAGTCTGAAGTGTGAGTGAGCAGAAAACAAATCACCAACTAGATTATTCACACAACAGAAGCTTCAAAATTGAAGGCAACACCATCATAAATACGAAACGGTCTTATGTGCAGAATCAAAACAAAGCAACGCGGAAAAGATGGCTGCCACAGTCAGCACATAACTAATTGCAGAGAGAACTGGCATAAGGGAAGGGGAGAGAGAGCAGCGATTAGAAGATAGGGAATAAGCAATAATGAGTGCACCTGAACAAGAGAATCTCAATTTCAGAAGATTAATTGGAAATTCGCAGTCGAACCAGGGGCTGATGGCCGGATCAACCATCAGCAGAACTCAGCGGCGAAGCCCGGCGAGAAGGTGTGTGTGATAACTCTCTCATGAGAGTTATATTTATGCCTTTAAAATAATAAATTCGAGTCCTTTGAGTCTTGTTTAAGTCCAGTTTATGTTTAAATAAGCATGTTTATGCATAATTGGTGTTTAGAGGCATAGTTGTTGCAAATTAACTCTTTTGTGTCTACTTTAGTATAAAATAATGCAGGAAAAACATGAAGTATAAATTGCAAAAGAAAGTGAGCATGCCGAGTGAAGATGCTACAGCATGAAGTCAGTATGGACACCAGAGTAGATAGAGAAAGTCGGGGAGAGAGAAAGTAGCAGCTCAAATGGGCCACCTTTTCACTGCTGACATGGACAACTTAATGCTGAGTTGAGCTGGGGGAACTAAAGCTGCTGACTTAGATGCCACATCACTGAGGGTCATTTATGGAAAATTGCATCTAATTTGGGAAACCTAAAAACCCATTTTTTGAGGAGGAGCCACCTATAAAAAGGGGGAGAATACATTTTGAGAAGGGGGGAGTTTGGTATCTGTGTGCTTGGGGACTGTCTGGAGAAGGGAACACAGCAGGGGTGGATGATAGTTGAGGGAGTGGAGTGTGGAGTGTGGAGCTCTCGGGAGAGAAGCTGCCAAATTCGCCTTCAATCTTTGCTAACTTCCTTCTATCTTTATTTCTATTATTTTAGTTTTCTGTTCTAGAGAGATATTGAGCTGTATTTGGAAGATTATGCCTCTTTTTCTCACTCTAGCCATGAGCTAAACTTGTTGACTTGGGTTGTTAACTTGCTATGCATTGAGCTTTCTCTATCTGCACTTTAATCGAGCTGAATCTCTGTTTAATCTTGGTGTTTTGTTATGTTTACTTTCTGTGCTTGATCACCATAGTTTAGATATATTTCTGGATTGATTCTGGAAAGGTTAATCTCAGGAGAGAGCCTTGATTGAAGCTTGAATCTAGAGCATAGGAATATGTCTAGATCTAGTTTGATAAGTGGAACCCCGAGCTCTGGTTTTGCTGTATGTTTATCTGACTTACATAGGAATATGGTAGTTAAGATGAATAGAGGCTCATCAGCTACTTTTGGAAAACTGAGCTGAGATAGCTGGGTTAGCAACTGAGATTCATTCTAGGTTAATGCTGCAGCATCTTTATTAGCATAGCACTGTTATCAACCTGAGTTACTTTTCATTCCCCTGTTCGTGAGTTTGTTGCATTTAAATCTGATTTAATTTCCTGTTAATTTCATTATCCTGTTGATTGCTGATTTAGATCTGAAAACAAATATTGAATTGATCTTTTGCATGTTAATGTGTGCACGATTCTACACATAAGGCACTCTCTGTGGGATTCGACTCAGGAGTACTTCTAGATATTACTTGATAGGGTACACTTGCACTAGTGTATTTCACACACACCAAGTTTTTAGCGTCGTTGCCGGGGAGTGCCATAGAATCTTGTTGCTATTTTAACTGCAATTATAGTTAATTATAATATTCTTAAAAAACAAAAAAAAATATTAATATTAAGTTTGCTGTTGATTTTCAGGTGTGCCCTGTGTATGAACCAGAGAAAACCACCTAAAATTCAGTTGTTTGATCCAGAAATTCCAAGAACCTTCAAAAGAAATAGAAGAAAGAGGAAAAAGAGAACTCAAATGTCTAACCAAGTTGGTGGTGCAGGAGCTGCCGGAGGACAGAATTTGGGAAATGCATTAGCTGTGGCTGATGATAAGAACAAAAGTATTCGAGCTTATGCTGATCCCAGGTTCAATTAACTGAAGTCTGGAATTGTGCAACCTACTATTGAAGCAACTCAATTTGAATTGAAGCTAGTGATGTTTCAAATGCTTCAAATTATAGGACAATTCAATGGATTGACATCGGAAGATCCTCATCTTCACCTCAAGTCTTTTCAAGATGTGAGTGATAACTTCAAGTTACCTGGTGTATCTAAGGAAGCATTAAGGTTAAGGTTGTTTCCTTTCTCTTTGAGGGACAGTGCTAAATCTTGGCTGAACAATCTTCAACCAGAAATCATCACATCCTGGAATGATATGGCAGAGAAATTCCTGCTAAAGTACTTTCCTCCTACCAGAAACACTAAGTGTAGAAGTGACATCATGGCATTCAAGCAGGATGATGAATCAGTCAGTGAGGCTTGGGAAAGATACAAGGAATTGCTTAGGAAGTGTCCACACCATGGGATACCTCATTGCATTCAGTTGGAAACTTTCTATAATGGACTGAATCTCAATTCAAGGTTGGTGTTGGATGCCTCTGCAAATGGAGCCATATTGTTGAAGACATATAACGAAGCTTTTGAGATTTTGGAAAGGATTTCTGAGAACAATTGTCAATGGTGTAATGCTAGAGCACAAACTATCAAGAAAGTAACTAGAGCTGCTGAATCAAGTGTTTTGACTGCTATGCAAGCTCAGATTGAAGCAATAGGAACCACTATGAAGAGCATAGAAGCAACCATGGCAGCAAATCATGCTCCACAACCATCACAACCATTACAACAGACAGTAAATCAAGTGTTGGTGGACTCTTCTTGTAACTATTGTGGTGAAGGTCATGTGTTTGATGATTGTCCGTACAACCCTGCTGCTATGTGTTACATGGGACATAACAAGAGCAATCCATATTCAACTACCTACAATATAGGGTGGAGAAATCATCCAAGCTTCTCATGCTCAAATCAAGGATATGCTTCAAGCTCACAACAACAAATGCAGCAACCACAAATGCAGCAACAAGGGCAGCAACAACAGATGCATCCACAACAAATGAAGCAAAATGCTCCAGCTGGATTTCAACAGCCACACCAAATGAAGCAAGAACAGATGCAAATCCCAGCTCAGGCTTCTATATCCTTGGAAAATTTGATGAAAGAATTCATGGTAAAAACAGAAGCAAGAAGTCAAAGCCAGGAAGCAACCATTCAAAATTTAGAAGTTCAAATTGGACAGCTAGCCACTGAAATGAAGAACAGACCACAAGACACTTTGCCTGGGGTTACAATCAATCCCAGACCTGGAAAAGAACAGCTGAATGCAGTAACTCTAAGAAGTGGTACCAAGTTGGCTGAGGTATCCCCTGCATTGCAAGACCTGGGAGGTACATCTGCACCTCAACAGAAAGATGCAGAGGATGGATCTGAAGCAAGTCAGAAAGCTCAGGAAGATGCTAGAGATCATGCTGCAGCAAGTCAGCAACATGCTGAAACTGAAGTGAAACCAAAAGAAACAGAACCAGTCAGATATACTCCTCCACCTCCACCTTATCCCCAGAGGCTTAAAAAGAAGAAGGATGAAGTTCAGTTCAGCAAGTTCTTTGACATGCTCAAACAGCTGCACATTAATATTCCATTTGTGAAAGCTTTGGAACAGATGCCAAGCTATGCAAAATTTCTTAAAGATGTGTTGACAAAGAAAAGACCCTTGGGAGAATTTGAGACTGTAGCTATGACTGAGGTGACTAGTGCTTTATTTAATCAGAAGCTGCCAGCTAAACTCAAGGACCCAGGAAGTTTCACAATTCCATGTTCCATAGGAGCCCACCATGTGGGGAGAGCTCTATGTGATCTTGGAGCTAGCATTAACTTAATGCCCCTTTCAATCTTCAAGAAGTTGAGGATAGGAGGTGCTCGACCTACCACTGTTACTCTGCAGTTAGCTGACAGGTTTACAGTTTATCCTGAAGGAAAAATTGAGGATGTTTTAGTGAAAGTGGATAAGCTGATATTCCCAGCAGATTTCATTATTTTGGATTTTGAAGCTGATGAAGAAATTCCTATTATACTAGGAAGGCCCTTCCTGAAAACTGGAGGAGTTCTGATTGATATGAGGAATGATGAAATTATTATGCAATTTCATGACCAACAAGTCACTTTCAACATGGCTAAAGCAATGAAGCACAAAAGAGATTATATTGAGGAGTGTTCAACAATTGACATGGTTGATTCCCTGATGTATGAAAAGCTAGATGAGATTTATAAAGAGGATTTAGAAATCCTGGATGAGTTGGGAACTATTAAAGAGCTGAATAAGGGGAATATGCATAGAGATATCAGAGAAAGATTTGAATTGCTGGAGAGGCGTTCAACGGAATTTCAAGTTCAGAAACCATCTGTTGAGGATTCAGGGAAAGAAAAATGCAATGCGCTAACACTGAAGAGTGGCAAGCAAATTGGAAGCCCATTCCCTGTTCAAGGAGAGAGAGTTGAGTCCTCTTCAATCCAAAAGGGTGAGAAGTCTGTTGAGAAAGAACTTGAGATTCAGGCAAAGAATGCTACACTCAATGCTGCAGCATGACCACATCATCAAACCCCTGCCATTCAGTTTGTTCCCCCATATCCTCTTTTTCCTCAAAAATTCAAAATGCAAGCAGAGGATGCACAATTCAAGAAAATTTTGAATGTGCTTGCTGAAGAAAAACTGGAAGGAGTGTGTACTGAATTGGAGGATAAAGATCAACTACCTATGAAAAATTCAAAGCCACCTGATATCTGGTACATGGGTGACGAGTTTATCTATCTGAATTCTAATGATGAGATATTGTTGGAAGAAGGTTGTAATGGTTTTGTTGAGCAACAACAAGTCAATGATACCAGGAAAATTGTTGTGGATTTGAAAAAGGAAAACTCTGGAAGAGAGTTCAAGGTGAATGGACAGAGAGCTAAGCTGTATCACGGTGGAGTCTTCAACAGGGAGAAGATATCCACCACCTTGCAAGATGCTTAGGATGAGGTACAACTGGTTCCCTCCTACTTGCGGTATCAAGTTCGAGTGGAATTAGTATTGTTTGTAAATATTAATTTTCTTGCTTTATTCTGCATTAGATTAGATTTACATTTTGCCTAGTAAATTCAGTTTCAGAGAAGAGCAGTCTGAGCTAAACTCTAAGTTTGGGGGTGGTGTGTTGGATGCTGAGATCGATGCTGGCTAAATGCCACGGCATGTTTAATTTTCCCCCTGAAGCTAGTCACTTCAACTTCAAGTTGAGAGCTCTGTAGCGTGCAACTGAGAGGCAGAAGGACTACAATGCTGAAAGGATGACCACGCTCTACAATTACATGGTTGCCTGGGATGCGATGCTCCAACATTACTCGATTGGTTGGTTGACTCTCCTTCCATCCTGCGGACCTCCTGGAATGCTGATGATGATCCGGATGCTTGATTCCCCTGTTGGTTATTTTGGATCCCTAACACTCCTCTCATTTTCATGAACTTTGATTTTTACTATGTTGGATAATTTTACTCGTTTGCTTTCGATGGGGATGTATTTGAATGTTGCCTGCGTGGATGTTTGTTGCTTTTGTGGTGGATGTTTGCTAAATTTGTGGATGTTTTTATTAATATCCTATTTTTTTGTGTTTGGCTTGAGAATTGTTCGTGTTGTCGTGCTGGATCTCATGCTCAATGATGAGAATGTCCCTCGCATTCTTAGCTTGTGGCCATGCTCATTTGCAACACGATACTCATCTCAAAATAATTCTGATGTTTTAGCTTGTTGAATTCCAAAATGTTCAGTAATCCACCCTGCTGTAGCATGTGCTCAACAAGTTTCGAAAAAAAAAAAGAAAAAAAAATTGTTTTGTTCATGAATAAGTTTTTCAAGTTGATCATGCTTTCATATGCCTTGCTGAGGATTGTGAGAACATACCTTTGCATTGGATTCGTGTTTTCCTTGAGGTGAAATTTGTGTGATCATTTCTTTTGGATATGATGAAGGCCATCTTTGTCTAATTCTTGCCTAGGTCTTTTGTGGCCTCACTTAAATAACGTAATCCTTTGTTCCTATTTTGCGCCTTATTGCCCGTTTCTTTGATTTAACCTTTATTATTATTGCCCGTGTATCCATTCATTCTAAATAATTTTGCACCCTTATGAGCATTCTTAGGTACTTTTGCAACATTGAGGACAATGTTGGTTTCTAAGTTTGGGGGTGGGGGTGCCCGTGAAAAAAAAGTGTTTATGACTTGTTATTGATCGAAAAAAAAAACAAAAGAGAGAAAAAAAAATCGAGTTATGTTACTGAAAAAATAAAAAAAGAGAAAAAGAAAAAAAGAAGAAGGATTACGTGCTGAGAGATGCTATGACATGCAACTAGCATGATTTATGTTCAGAGCATTGTATCCTTAGTTGAAAAAAAAACCAAAAAAAAAGCAATAAAAGAAAGGCAATAGAGGGCTTGAGAGGAATTTGTGAGGCACCACCCTAGGTGAAATTTGTGGATGAAAGATAGGTGTAGAAGTCTTGAGAATGCTCATGATCTAGTCACTTTATCCATATTATCCAACCTTCACCCTAGCCTATCATTACAAGCTGAAAAGTCCTTCTGATCCTTTGGATTTGAGAACACCATTAGTGGAGAGGTTTGCATGAAATCCAGTGTGGAGAAAAGAAACGTATGTTTGATGAGCATGATAGCTTGTGCATTGAGATGTGTGAGATTCTTGTTTAGCTTATTTCATGTTTGCTCTTTGAATAATCTCATGAGGGTTGGATTATATGAGCTAGAGGAATTTACTTGCTAAAACGTTAAGAAGTATGATGAGATGATGTGTTGTTATGCTTATGGTGTGTGGTTATAGCTAATTTTCTTCCATTTAGTTGAGAGTTGAATGAGTTCCATGTTGAAATCATAGAGCTTCTCTGAAGCCTTGTTTTGTTGATTTTGTGTTATTTTTTTTACTCGAGGACGAGTAAAGGTTCAAGTTTGGGGGTGTGATAACTCTCTCATGAGAGTTATATTTATGCCTTTAAAATAATAAATTCGAGTCCTTTGAGTGTTGTTTAAGTCCAGTTTAGGTTTAAACAAGCATGTTTATGCATAATTGGTGTTTAGAGGCATAGTTGTTGTAAATTAACTCTTTTATGTCTAGTTTAGTATAAAATAATGCAGGAAAAACATCAAGTATAAATTGCAAAAGAAAGTGAGCATGCCGAGTGAAGATGCTACAGCATGAAGTTAGCATGGACACCAGAGTAGAAAGAGAAAGTCGGGGAGAGAGAAAGTAGCAGCTCAAATGGGCCACCTTTTCACTGCTGACATGGACAACTTAATGCTGAGTTGAGCTGGGGGAACTAAAGCTGCTGACTAAGATGCCACATCACTGAGGGTCATTTATGGAAAATTGCATCTAATTTGGGAAACCTAAAAACCCATTTTTTGAGGAGGAGCCACCTATAAAAAAGGGGAGAATACACTTTGAGAAGGGGGGAGTCTGGTATCTGTGTGCTTGGGGACTGTCTGGAGAAGGGAATGCAGCAGGGGTGGAAGATAGTTGAGGGAGTGGAGTGTGGAGTGTGGAGCTCTCGGGAGAGAAGCTGCCAAATTCGCCTTCAATCTTGGCTAACTTCCTTCTATCTTTATTTCTATTACTTTAGTTTTCTGTTCTAGAGAGATGTTGAGCTGTAATTGGAAGATTATGCCTCTTTTTCTCACTCTAGCCATGAGCTAAACTTGTTGACTTGGGTTGTTAACTTGCTATGCATTGAGCTTTCTCTATCTGCACTTTAATCGAGCTGAATCTCTGTTTAATCTTGGTGTTTTGTTATGTTTATCTTGTTGTGCTTGATCACCATAGTTTAGATATATTTCTTGATTGATTCTGGAAAGGTTAATCTCAGGAGAGAGCCTTGATTGAAGCTTGAATCTAGAGCTAGCAAAGGAATATGTCTAGATCTAGTTTGATAAGTGGAACCCCGAGCTCTGGTTTTGCTATATGTTTATCTGACTTACATAGCAATATGGTAGTTAAGATGAATAGAGGCTCATCAGCTACTTTTGGAAAACTGAGCTGAGATAGCTGGGTTAGCAGTTGAGATTCATGCTAGGTTAATGCTGCAGCATCTTTATTAGCATAGCACTGTTATCAACCTGAGTTACTTTTCATTCCCCTGTTCGTGAGTTTGTTGCATTTAAATATAATTTAATTTCCTGTTAATTTCATTATCCTGTTGATTGCTGATTTATCTCTGAAAACAAATATTGAATTGATCTTTTGCATGTTAATGTGTGCACGATTCTACACATAAGGCACTCTCTGTGGGATTCGACTCTGGAGTACTTCTAGATATTACTTGATAGTGTAAACTTGAACTAGTGTATTTCACACACACCAGTGTGCAAGGTGGGTGCTATTGGAGCAGCGTCACAGACATTCTTCCCTGCAATAGCAGTATGGCTCAACCCATCATCTTGCTGTGTTGCGATGCTGACATTGACCGGCATGGGTTGTTGTGATCTGGCGGGGGTCGTGCACAGGTGCGCACGGTGATGGGTGATGGCAGTCGCGCGTTGATGGTGTGCGTCGGGGCTGCGTTCGCAGTAGCAGGGTGCAGATTGCTTGCCTGGGCAACGCAGCATCGGCAGGACCGCGGTAGTGGGCGGTGCGATGTGGCTGTTGGGTCGCGGGTTCCTGCGGCGTATAGCAGACCGGAGGCGAAGGCCATGGCTGCGGTAGACTGGAACGGCGAAGATAGCAGGGAGGGAGGAGGGTTGCACTGGGAGTAGATTCTGCGCTATGGCTTTGCGCGGCGGGTCCGGCATTGGCGGCGGCTGGTCACGCGCGACTGGAGTAGCGATGAGTGAATCCTCCATTCTTTCCTTTTCTTTATAGTCTTTTCCCACAGACGGCGCCAATTGTTGATGTATAAAATTTCACGGATTTCCTTTTAGACAGAATACTTGAAAAGAATGGAGAATTTTTATTACTGAGAGTAATATAGAAAAGCCAACCCCTTTACATTTATCCTTTCTCGCTATTTATAAACATTCGTAATCTATTACAAGTATTAGGATGAAAATGCGGAGCTGATCAATATTTTCTAATTACAACGTTGATTACGTAATTTCAGCCTTTTGATGATGATCTTCTCCTTGATTCTTGCCCCGATGTTTGCCTTTACTTTGTCTTTCCATCTTTGGTTTGTTCTAACTTTTTGGAGTTTGAGTTGCCTTGTGTTTGAGAGGATTGACTCCGTCTCGACTCTACCATGACTGGTGTGGTCGACTCGCTAACATCCGTCCTTGTCGATATTTGAGTTTAAAGATAGGCATCCGAATTTATTGGGTACAACACTGGACAATGAGAAATTCAAGGTAAAATGCACTGAGTATGCTTTATCTCCAATAATACCACAGTTTTTACAGAGTGAGTTTAAGATCAAAACTCCAACCCTTTTACAGTAATTATTTCTCCCTTTAATAATGATCTAAATCTATTACAAGCAAGGGCGTGTTAATTATCATCAATTACGTACTTCCTTTTCTGCTTCGATTGCGGTAATCTTGCCTAAATATCATCATTCTCGTGATTCTTGTAGTTGATTGAAGCGGGTTTCTTGGTTGTCTATCTGTTTTCTGATTTAACTCACGATGGCCGGATCGAACTCTTTGGATGATTTGTTA
The DNA here is from genome assembly GCA_026898455.1 of Plectranthus barbatus. NCBI lineage: Eukaryota > Viridiplantae > Streptophyta > Magnoliopsida > Lamiales > Lamiaceae > Plectranthus > Plectranthus barbatus. The sequence continues at coordinate 260,432 of JAPKLW010000152.1, read as the reverse complement.
GTTGGTTTCGACCCAGGGGTTGCCTAACAGCGATCGAACCGTTGTTTCCAGGGATCGAGTCATTTTTCACTTTTGACTTAAGGAATTATCCTTATAATTTCTTGGGTACAACAACAGCCCCCAAGCTTTATCTAAATGCGAAACTATTTTGATAGAGTTGAGTTTTAAATTGGAGGTTTCTACGGTTAATTGTAGGAAGATTTGCGCTCGTATGACTCATCTGGTTGAAGCGGGTCGAGTCTTTGGGGAGTATATTTTTCGAATGATACTATCCTTTTCGCAGTTGGATATCCTTGGCGGTTTGTGGCTGATCAGAATTTGATTTTTAGGTGCTTTGGAGCTCAATCAAAACGCTGTCTCGAAGCAATACGAGCTCAATCAAGATGGAATCTTGGAGTATTTTGGATCTTAATCAAGACGATGTCTCGGAGCGATAGGAGCTCAATCAAGATGGAATCTTGGAGCATTTTGGATCTTAATCGAGACGCTATCTTGGAGCGATACGAGCTCAATCAAGATGAAATCTTGGAGCATTTTGAGGCTCGATCAAGATGTTGTCTCGGAGAGATACAAGCACAATCAAGATGGAATCTTAGAGCGTTTTGAGGATCAATCGAGACATTGTCTCGGAGTGATAAGTTATCGTTTGCACGTTTGGGGATGCCACTATGATGATTCGAGTTGTCATGGTTCGAATCTGATTCCCTTCACTAATTTGAATTTGTTTTTTCTTTACCCGAAATCTCTTCAAATCTTTTAAAAATTTTAATCTTGGCACGTGTCTTACTATGATTGGTGCGTCATAAAGATGCGGTGCGATTCCCGGGGTGACTGCGTTTAAAATTCTATTAATATGGATGTCGGTTCCAGACGTGGCTGTTCACTTTCCTCTTCATTTTTGCTTTGTTTTTTGGAATTTTTTGGTGGTGGTTATGTCGTCTTTGAGTTTAGCGTCTCCGGTTCCATCTGTTTCCGTTTGCTTCCTTGAATCCCTTTGTGGTACGTGTGTTCTACTCTTTAGAGTGTCTTTTTCGGTGATGTCTGGGGTAGGAGGTTTAGAGAGTTCTTTTCATGCCTCTACTTCTTCCTCAAATTCTAATGAATAGCCGCCGCCTGGTTCGCCAGTTGTGGATGAGTCCGCCATAGGCCAGTTTCCAACCGATTATTATAAAACTTTTAAAAGTTCTCTCGTTAATTCAGAAACCGATCTCGACTTTGATCTACTTAGGGGTTGCTTTTATCGCTAATACTTATCTTTCCGAATTAATCCCATCGTTCCTCTTCCAAACCAACGCCTGCATCGACCTCCACCTCCACCTGGGTTCATTGCTTTTTTGACCCAGGTGTTTCAATATGGGATCCGACAGCCTCTTCATCCCTTCTTCATATCAGTTCTTGATTACTATAACATCGCCCCTATCCAATTCGCCCGAATGGCCTGGTGGTACATGATGGGTGCACTATTAATATTTCATTATCTTGGCCTTGGTTCTCCAACGATTCGAGAGTGTGCTGAACTGTATAACCTCCATTCCCAAAATAATGAGAGTTACTACTTCTTTTCGAAGCACTCTAGCAGCACTCACAAACCGTTGATTAAAGGTTGCTCTACAAATAGTGCTTGCTGGGTCGATGATTTCTTTTATTTCCAGATTCTGACAGAGCAACCAACTTTGTCTGGGGTCCTTCGAGTTGCTACTCGTAAGTCTTCGGTTTTCATATTTTGATTTTGTGTTCTCACTGACTCTTTTTCTTTGTAGGTCCGTCTCGTCCTGCACTTACCGAAGAAGAGCGCGCGCACATTGCACAGGCGTACAACTATCCGATCCAGGATATCGACCGTCTTACCAGGACTTGCAGGGCAGACATTAGCGGTGTTAAGGATATGGCTAAACTTACCCCCTAATATCTCATTCAGCTGGCGCAGTGTCGAGCTGGTATGGTGAATAAGAGGAAGAAGAAGGACAAGGATGCGTCTGGGAAGCACGAGGGTGCCAGTGGTTTGAAAAAACCTACACCTGAATCTGTCTCGAATGAGCCATCCGATGGGGAAGACAATAAGAATGAGGTTTTGGTTCAGAGGTAGTAGAGAAAGAAGAAGAAACTCGAGTCCGAGAAAGATAGAGCTCCTGAAGAACATGATATTTTCGACCTCACTCAGCAAGAGGACTCTGAGACTCGGACTCCCAACCCTGTGAAGGATTGCTCACAGTCGATCTCTCTACAGATTGATGTCGAGCACATTGATCGTGTCAACAAAGAGCGCCGGCTAGTTGCCTGTGGTAGTGGTGACTTCCTGACTTTTATTCGCATCGCTTTGGCTAGTCCCCCTTGGTAGACCTCGGTTGGGGCCATTAAGAAGTTCATGGATTACACCCACAACACTCTGAAGGTGAATTCTTCATCATTTAATTCCTGTAATCTTCTATTATGTCATATAGCTTACATTTCGCTTCCTTGTTTTAGAATCTCGAAGGACTTCATTCGGTATTTTACAGTACCGTGTAGCTATTGCCTAGGAGAAAAGGGATCGGGTCGCCATTGCCACGTCGATGGGTGTAGTCGAGAAGGAGAGAGATGAGGCTGTCGAAGCGTATACCGAAGCTTCTGCTGAGCTTTCTTCGTTGAAATGGCAGTTCGAGCAGTTGGGTGCTGAGAAACTTGCTATTGCTGATGAATTGCGATCTGAGAAGCAATTCAGAGACGATTAAGCTGTCCAATTGCGAGTTGAGAGCAGGAGCTTGAAGTGGTTCGAAATGAGTTGGAAAAAGCTAAGACTGAGGCCGAATGGTTGGACTTGTACCAACTGATGAAGACTCCTCTCGGTTGACCTATGTTTGATGACATGGCGAGTCTCACCTTCGTGAACATTCGAGAGGCCATCCTTGCCAAACACCCTGACTTTGACTTAAGTTTCCTTGATGCCGACTCTAAAGAGGACGATGACGTGCCTAAACAAGACGAGGAGGCGAAGTCTAAGGGTAATGAAGATCAGAGGGAGCCGATCGGAATGAAGTCCGAGATCCTAGTCCACCTCACTCCTCTGCTTGAAGCTTTGCTTTTGATTTGAATGCTAGACTTTGTTTTGTTTTTGTTGTTATCTTATTATCTATCTTGGATTACAATGCTAAACACTTGGATTGCTATTTTTACATTGATTTTGTATGAAAATTTCAATGATTCAAAACTAACACACTTTCAACTTTATTCGATCAACGTAAAATTACATTAAAATTAATTTTTTTCAAGTACTTGATGTTCCAAACATTCAGGAAGTCTTTTCCATCCGGAGTTGTAATTCAATATGCTCTGGATACAATGTATGGCCCCTCCCAAGTTGGTCCTAATTTTCCCGAGTTCACCTCCTTCATATTCAGGAATGCCTGTCTCAGAACCTAGTCACCTACATTCAAAGCCCTTAATCACACCGACTTGTTATAATAGTGATCCACTACCTTTTGTCTTTCTTTCATCTTCTTAAGTGCTTCAATCCTCCTCTCATCCAACAAATCCAGTGATTCGAGATGCTTCTTGTGATTCAATTCTTCATAAAAAAACTCGAAACGTGGTCTGAGTTAGAGTACCTCAATCAATGACATTGCTTCAGATATGTAGGTGATTGTAGTTCTGCGAATGAAGCAATTTTCCCATTCTCCACGTGCATGAACCACTGCATAGCGGGTCCTTCAAGACATGCACCGAAACTCTTGCACATGCAAGCCTCTCGTATCACCTCGGGAATCAAAGTTGTCTGCATTTTGAATTTAAAAAGAGTCACGAATTCGTCCGGATCCGTGGTTCCATCGTACGCTTAAATCGCTGGGACAACAAACCTTTCCGGAACTTGGATGTTCGCGATTCTTGGTTCGAACGGAGAGTCATTGTAATTCCCAATTTTCGGTGTTACGACAAGATTTGCAATTCCAGGCACCGTAGCCATCATTCGTGTTAACTCGTCGAGCTTCGACTCTAAATCCTTGATTTTGTTGGAATTCCTTTCTTCCCTTCGCACTCGGTGATTTGGATGAGTGCTCTGAATTGTCCGAATTCACTTCTCTATACTCTGTCCGCTCACTTTCTAGTCTTGTCCTGTTCTTAAACACTGCCAACTGTTCCCTTAACCGTTCTACATCTAGAGTTATTCTATGGTTTTCTACCCTTAATTGTTGCTCCATATCCTCTTGCATTCGCCTCATATTTTCTTCAAATTCTTGTCTATTCCCTGTTGAATTCCCCTATTACACAGAGTTATTTTCTTGTGTACTTGTTGATCTCTCCATTGCCTTTCTTTCAATACCTTCCCACAGATGGCGCCAATTGTTGATTCGTTAGAAATTTGGCAGGGAGAGAATACTTGACAATGGGAAATTCAAGGTATAATCGCACTGAGTATGCATTATCTCCAATAACACAATAGTTTTTACAGAGTGAGTTTAAGATCAAAACTCCAACCCTTTTACATTAATTATTTATCCCTTTTGTAATGGTCTAAATCTATTACAAGCAAGGGCGTGTTAATTGATATCAATTACATATTTCCTTTTCTACTTGATTGCGGTAATCTTGCCTGAATATCATCAATCTCGTGATATTTGTAGTTGATTGAGGCGGGTTTCTTGGTTGTCTGTCTGTTCCCTGATTTAACTTGCGTTGACCGGATCGAACTCTTTGGATGATTTGTTAGTTGGTTTCGACCCAGGGGTTGCCTAACAGCGATCGAACCGTTGTTTCCTAGGATCGAGTCGATTTTCTCTTTTGACTTAAGGAATTATCCTTATAATTTCTAGGGTACAACAACAGTCCCCCATCTTTATCTAAATGCTAAACTATTTTGATAAAGCTGAGTTTTTAATTAGAGGTTTCTACGATTAATTGTAGGAAGATTTGCGTTTGTATGACTTATCTGGTTGAAGCAAATCGAGTCTTTGGGGAGTATATTTTTCGAACGATGCGATCCTTTTCGTAGTCGAATATCCTTGGCAGTTTGTGGCTGGTTGGGATTTGACTTTTTAGGAGCTTTGGAGCTCAATCGAAACGTTATCTCGGAGTGATACGAGCTCAATCAAGATGGAATCTTGGAGTGTTTTGGAGCTCAATCGAGACGCTGTCTCGGAGCAATAGGAGCTTAATCAAGATGGAATCTTGAAGCGTTTTGGAGCTCAATCGAGACGTTGTCTCAGAGTGATACGAGCTCAATCAAGATGGAATCTTGGAGCGTTTTGGGGCTCAATCGAGACATTATCTCAGAGCGATACGAGCTCAATGAAGATGAAATCTTGGAGCGTTTTGGAGCTCAATCGAGACGCTTCTCGGAGCGATACGAGCTCAATCAAGATGGAATCTTGGAGAGTTTTGGAGCTCAATCGAGACGCTGCCTCGGAGCGATACGAGCTCAATCAAGATGGAATCTTGGAGCATTTTGAGGCTCAATTGAGACGCTGTCTTAGAGTGATACAAACTCAATCAAGATGGAATCTTGGAGCGTTTTGAGGCTATATATATATATATATATATATAGAGAGAGAGAGAGGGGGGGGGGGGGAGAGAGAGAGAGAGAGAGAGAGAGAGAGATTGAAAAACTATGCATAATTCTCGTTCGTGCTTAATTGCTTTATATATCATGTTTAATTCGATTAAGAATGATTTATAAAGAAAAAAACATGAAATCTAGTATAAAGTTTTAATCTCAACCATTTATTTTTTTTAGATGAAAGGTGTAGATTCATTCTTATTTAGCACAAACTAATTTTTAGCATGCGATCCACTCCCTATATTTATATATATATATATATATATATATATATATATATATAGGGGAGTGATCATATGAGAACTCCCCTTACCATGTGAAAATAAGAACTAATCTCGGCCATTCAATTGATGATCCAACGCTCAAGACTAAATAAATCCCGTCTGCATTATAGTGTAGTAAAATATGTATTAAAGGATAATTTTGTAATATTTTTTCTCTCTCCTCTAAAATCATCCTAAATCTTTAAATGATTATATCTCATTCGATTTAGATTATTTTTTAATGTATCATATATCAAATTAAAGGTAATTTAATTATCTTTCAAACGAAATCCCTATTGCATATGTTTCGATTTAAAAATTATTGTAAAAAATGAAATTAGTGATTATATGCATAATTCTCGTAACAGTACATAAATTCTTATATAATGAATGAAGTTGCACAATATAATGCATAAAGTTATATTATATAATGTGGAATATGATAGATAAAATGCAATAACTTTTTTCCTGCAAGATAAAAAAAATTAAAATTCATTATCTTTGCATACTATAGATAATATCATACTCCCTCTGTCCCGTGCCAATTGTTACACTTTTTTTCGGCACGGGAATTAAGGATGTGAGTATAAGTGGAATTATTATTTTATTGTTGAGTGGGAAAAAATTGTCATTTTTAGAAATATAACAATTCGGGTGGGACGCCCAATTTGGTAAGTGTAACATTCGGGCGGTAAGTGTAACATTCGGGCGGGACGGAGGGAGTATTTGTTATAAAAGTTGATCATATATTACTTGCTTTTAATTATGTATTTTTTTTGCTATATTATATAAATGTACATTACTATATTATATAATGCATGTTTGTTAGGTATATAATGAATGTTTGCTAGGTATATAATACATGTCGGTCTCAATATAATTGATGAAGTTATATAATGAATACAATTGCACAATATAATGCATGAAGTTATAGTATATAATGCGGAGTATGATAGATAAAATGCAACATGTTTATTTCAGCGAAATCATCATTCATCATTATATTTGCACGTGTTATGTATCATATAACAATAACATATGAATTATAATGAAAGTATATAATTTTTCTTTAAAATAAAAGTAATACCATATATAATATGCATAATTCTCGTAACAGTACACGAATTCTTATATAATGAATTCAATTGCACAATATAATGCATGAAGTTACAATATATAATGCAGAATATGATAGATAAAATATAACATGTTTATTTCATCAAAATCATCATTCATTATTATATTTGCACTTGTTATGTACTATTATGTAGTAATAAGATATGCATTATAATGAAAATAATATAATTTTTCTCTAAAACAAAGTAATACCATATATAATGGATGAAGTAATACTGTATAATGATAGTAATATTGTTCTAAAATAAGAATAATATCATATTATAATGTAGGAAGATGTTTGTAGGTATATAATGAATATATGGTATATAATGCATGTTTCCTAAGCATATAATGCATGTTTGTTAGATATATAATGCATGTCAAGATAAAATATGAAAACATAATCTTAAATAAGTACAAAATGACAAATATACCCTATAATGCAGTCTTTTTTTAGATAAAATGATTGAAAATTTTAATAAAATCCTGAGCGTTCATTCATCAAAATCAATGGCGATGATTGATTCTTATTTCTTATGGTAAGAGTAGTTCTCACTGGATCGCATATATATATATATATATATATAGGGTATTTTTGTCATTTTGTACTTATTGAATATTTCATTTGCATCTTCGACATTAACATTCATTATATATCTAACAATCATGTTTTATATGCATAAGAAACATGTATTATATATCTAACATTCATTATATACCTAACAAATATCTTCCTGCACAATAATACGGTTTTATTCTTATTTTAAATTGAATCTACGTATTAAATTAAATAGGAGCATGCAAAGGGCATTTACTGTTTGTCATGAAATTTATTTTGATATCCATAAATCGAATCCGGGGTTAAAAATAAATGGCGATTCGTGTCGCCTATTGTAGACTCAGTTCCTACAATTGGTCTCAGAGTCAGGTTCGTGTTTTATGGCTTTGTCGAAAAATAAATTTTGAGATTCAGTTTATGCATGTTATTTAATTTATCGAGGATGGATTTATTTGTCGTGGATGTTTTGTTCTCGTGACCCCTCTCTGGTTTTTGTTTTTGGTTTTAAATCTCGAGAAAATCCGCGATTAGATTGATGGGAAAAATCATGTAATAGACTAGATCTATTTGTTTGTATTTTTATTATTCAATCTGTAAACCAAATCTGAGATCCGGAAGAACACAAAGAACTCAGTTCAGATCCGACGGCAGACTCAGCTCAGTAGCAGTTGGTGGCGGCGGCCGCCGCGCCGGCGGCAACGAGCAGTGGTAGGTGGCTGCGGCGGGCAGGTTTCTGCCTTTGGCTGGGTCGCACCTGTTTCAGGCTGCTGTGCACGTTCCCGGTGAGCCCGGCGAAGCAGGCTCTGGCAGGTGAGAATAGACAGGCCGCGCGCAGAAGATACGCGGCAGCGGTTCTGTTGCAGCGACTGCTGCAGCGTCATGCACGACTCCAGTCGTTGGCCGGCGAGCGTGCGAAGCTGGTGACAACGCAGACGGCGCACCGTGGGTCGCGGGCACCAGGCAGAGAGCACGCACGAGCCTCCTTTGTTCGATGGTTGCTGTGCCTGCTGCTATTTTATGTCGCAATTCCGGCGACAGCAATGTGCACGGCGGTAGGAGGTGTTGGACGTGCGTGGCTGGACGGTGGTCGCACGGCATTTGCAGCTTGCACGGGTTCAGCGGCGACTGCAGGCGTGGGCGTCGCTCGTCGGTGAGCAGATAGGCGGCGGCGGTGAATCCAGGCTGGAGGAGGCGGCGGCTGCAACCCTAGCAGCAGCTAGGGTTTGCAAGCTGTTGTGCGGGCTAGGGTTTGGGCTGCTCGGGGCCAGCGGCCCGGAGGCGGCCCGAACTGCTAAAAATTAGGGTTTCTGCTGAAATTAGGGTTTTACAACCTAATGGGCTTGGAACCCTTATTTCTAGCCCAAACTCCTGTATTATTCCAGCCCGAAATTGCAGATTTCAAATTGAAGAGTGAGAACCCAGTTTGAAGATCTGTATTAAATTAAATCATTGTAATAGATAGATTTAATTTTATTTCCCATGTAATTGCATCAAGGGGCCACGAGAAATTTTATTTGTTTATTTAATTGTTTTCTCGTATGATGTGATTTATTATGTGCACACTAGTAAATAATAGGAAAGCATGCTACTGCTTTTAAGATAATAGGAAAGCATGTTACTGCTTTATTATTTACTGTTCAAAGCATGCTTTATGTGATTTATTTTATGTATTAAATTATGTCTATAAATTCTGGAATCATATTGGGAAATATGATGGAATTTTAGATGTGACATAATTTATGAATCATAAAATAATCTGTGCGCATAAGAACCTTTTGAAAGAAAAAGACTAAGCAAGATTTTTTAATTAAAATCAACAAGACCTCCACAATGCGGTCTCTTATTAGAAGTGGGCAGTGAAGTGAGTAGACGTCTACACGACCGTAGCCTGCTTGCTTTATTTGTTCATAAGTTCTAATAGATGAGATTTCTAAATAAAACATTTAAACATGCGAGAAGTGGACAATGAAGTGAGTAGAAGTCTACACGACCGTAGCCTGCTTATTTTATTTGTTTATAAGTTCTCTAGGATTGTTTTAAATGAGATAACAAAGGTTGTAAGAGGAATGCATCATGGGTCTAGTACGTATGACAAATCGTCCTTTTAACTTCCGGAGTTATAATTGTGATCAAATGCTTAGATGTTGCCTGAGTACTAACTCATGAATGATGTCCCTGCTCAGATAGGTTGAAAATGGTCTTAGTTTTATCTCCGATTATTAATTTCATTTGCCGGCGAATACCTGGCATGGATTGAAATTAAAGACTGGAACTTCAAAGAGCAGTCTGGTTAGGTGGTCTGCTGTAAACATCTTCGAAAGGAGCTTGCAGTAGATGCACCTAGGCAATTGGGGAAAACAATTGTATTGGTTTATCAAAAGGTTACAATGCATATTTGTTTCAATGTTCTGCATGTATGTTCTTACTTTAATCAATTATTGTTTTCAGATATTTCTATGAATAATATCATAAATATCTTGGCACAAAATCAATTAACTGGTCCGAATTTCCTGGAATGGAAGCGCAACTGAGTCAACTGATGTGGAGCGAAACCTCTATGACAAGTGGGTCAAGTCTAATAATGTAGTCAAGTGCTACATGATGACCACTATGTCTAAGGTGCTCCAGCAACAACATCAGCATTATGACAAAGCAGTTGAGATTATGGATAGTCTCGTAATTACTTATAGGGAATCAAATAGAGCTGTCAGATTTAAGCTCATGAGAGAGATCGTGAGTTGTAAAATGACTGATGGTAGCTCAGTGAGGGAGCACGTTGTTTCCATGACTCACCTCATGGATGAACTGACGTTGCATGGAGGAGGTATTGACGGGGAAGCCCAGGTCGATATCATACTCAACTCACTTCCGAAGTCTTTTGAGAACTTTAGGCTGAATGTTGTCATGAGTAAAAAGGAGTACACTCTCAATGAGTTACTCAGTGACCTCATGGCGGCTGAATCAGTCATGCAACCTGAAAAGGCAGTCTGAATTTCTTCCGGTAATCGCCCTGCTTTATCGAAAGGTGCTAAAGGGGTGATTGGAAAGAAATTCAAGAAGACAGCCTTTGGAAGCAAAAGTTCTGGGAAAAAGAAGACTGTGACACCGGGGAAGAAGGGCAAGTGTTTCCGTTGTGGAAAAATTGGTCACTGGAAGAAGGATTGTCTGACCAAGCGGGTTAGACAAGGTACGTCATTAGCATATGTAACGGAGACATGTTTGGCATCTGTTTCTACCCATTCATGGGTAGTGGATACTGGAGCCACTGATCATGTTTGTTACACTTTGCAGGGATTCAGGCCGACAAGGCAGCTGAATGATGACGAGGTGACGATCTCCATGGGTAATGCTGCTCGTGTGTCTGCAGTAGAAGTTGGAGATGTTACATTATGCTTTCAAGACAGTGTTTTGATTTTAAGAGATGTTTTGTATGTGCCGGATTTTCGGCGGAACCTTATTTCTATTTCCTGTTTAATAAATGATGGATTTTCAGTTATTTTTGATAGTCATGTTACTATCAATGGCAATAACGGTGTTATTTGTCGTGGGATACAGAAAGACTCTCTTTATATCATAACTTGTTTGCATAAATCTTCCGTGAATGCTGCATATAACTCATTTAATCATAAGAAGAGAAAGTTTTCATCTTCTGATGAGGATCTTACATATCTAGGGCATCTGAGACTAGGTCACATCAATCTAAAGAGGATCAAGAGACTCGTGGATGATGGAACGTTGGATTCAATCCAGGTAGTTCCACATCGAGTTTGTGAATCCTGTATAGAGGGAAAGATGACGACCAGGCCTTTCAAGGCAAGTCAGTCTCCAGCAAGTGATGTGTTGGAACTGATCCACTCTGATTTATGTGGACCGATGTCTACGCAAGCTCGTGGAGGATTTAAGTATTTCATCACTTTTATTGACGATTACTCGAGATACGGGTATGTTTACTTACTTCACTATAAGTCTGAATGCTTTGAGAAATTCAAAGAATTCAAGGCGGAAGTAGAGAAGAAGTTAAACAAGACCATTAAGTCATTACGATCTGATCGTGGTGGTGAGTATCTTAGTGACGAGTTCTTGCAGTTTTTATCAGAGCATGGGATTACATCCCAATGGACCGCACCGGGCACTCCTCAGCAGAATGGTGTGGCAGAAAGAAGAAATAGGACTCTTCTTGAAATGGTTAGATCTATGATGAGTTATGCGAACTTGCCTGTTTCATTTTGGGGCCACGCGTTACTAACAGCGGCATACCTGCTGAACCTGGTACCTTCTAAGTCAGTTCCTAAAACACCCTCGGAACTCTGGCATGGGCGATAGCCCAGTGTGTCAAAGATAAGAGTGTGGGGTTGTCCGGCATATGTTTTGTCGAAGGAACCTAATAAGTTAGAAGGTAGGTCCAAGCTAATGCTGTTTGTGGGATACCCCAGACAAACAAAAGATGGTTATTTCTACTGTCCTGAGAATCAGAAGATCGTTGTTAGCACCAATGCAAGATTCTTGGAGGACGAGTTTGTGAAAAACCACAAATCCAAAAGTGATATCATTCTCCAAGAAATTGGAGATGATGATGCGCTTCCATTGGGAAAACTCCGTGGCAGATTGAGTGTACCTCTCGAAGCTATGGAACCAATTGCACGGTCGCCAGTGCAAGGATTTGATCCACAAGTTACTGCACCAACTGCTGATGCATCGTAGTGGGAGGGTACCTCACTAACCCGAGCGGTATATGTTCGTGGGAGAGTCTTCGGACTTAATCCCGGAAGATGGACTAGATGATACCGACCCATGGACATACGACGAGGCTGTCAATGACAAAGATGCGGAAAAATAGCATAAAGCCATGGATTCAGAAATTGAATCAATTACCTCTATGGATGTATACCAGAAGTCTGCGCTACCAGATGGCTTTCGGGCCATAGGTTGCAAATGAGTATACAAACGCAAGAAAGGTTTGAAAGGAGAAATAACGGCTTTTAAAGCCAGGTTGGTGGTGAAGGGTTATAGTCAAAAGGAGGGCATTGACTATGACGAGACCTTCTCACCGGTAGCCATGCTCAAATCCATTCGAATTCTTCTATCCATAGCAGCACATATGAACCTAGAGATCTGGCAGATGGATGTTAAAACCGCGTTTTTAAACGGTCGTGACATCTATATGCAGCAGCCAGAGGGTTATGTGAAGGATGGTGAAGAGCATCTTGTCTGGAAGCTAAGGAAGTCCTTGTATGGACTTAAACAAGCTTCACGGTCATGGAACAAACGTTTCGATGATGTGATTAAATCCTATGGATTTTCACAGTGCGAAACCGAAAGTTGTGTGTACCGATTATACGTCAGCGAAAGCGTGGTATTCCTTGCACTTTATGTAGATGACATTCTTCTATTCGGCAACGATGTGAAGGTGTTGTCAGACATAAACAGATGGTTATCCGAACATTTTCAAATGAAGGACCTAGGAGACGATGGAATATCCTTGGGATTAAAGTCTTGCGTGATCGCAAGAAGAGGATGTTAAGCTTGTCTCTGGTCGCTTCTATTGATACTGTGATTGCCCGTTTAAGCATGCTAGATGCTAAGAAAGGATTCGAATTTCCAGGCGGATCAGGATGAGAAGAGATCGACCTCGGGCTATGTGTTCACCTTGGGAGGTGGAGCTGTATCATGGAGGAGTGCGAAACAAAATGTATCGCGGACTCCACCATGGAAGCTGAGTATGTGGCAGTTTCAGAAGCTTCTAAAGAAGCAGTATGGCTCCGGAACTACCTCCAAGAGTTATATGTTGTTCTGAGTTTGCCCAAGACTATCACGGTATATTGTGATAATGCTGGTGCAATAGCAAACTCTAAGGAACCAAGAACTCACAAGGCGTCTAAGCACATAGAGAGAAAGTACCACATCATACGAGAAATCGTAGCGAGGGGCGATGTGCTAATAGAGAAGATTGACATGAAGGATAATCTAGCGGATCCATTTACAAAGGGCTTACCTCAGAAGGCATACGAGGGTCATGCTCGTAGCCTAGGGCTGAGGTAGATGCCGGCGACTTGGTGACCAAATGTAATGACTAGATTAGAATAGACACATGTTATACTCTGGAAAGTAATGGTATAATGCTTTGAGTATAAGTGGGAGATTGTTGGAATTGTATACATAAAAGCATTATGATTGGTATATTGGGAAACGTTATGTTTGATATTCTGGTAATCATTAATGACTTGCAATAAACAACTCCTGTCTGAATTAACAATCATACGATGCAAACAAACACATCCAGTTATGTCGTCGATAGGGAGATCATACGGTGTGTAAGAGATCACAGAAGATCGTATAGATCGTTCGACCTAGCGAGATATAAACAGTTATCAAAGCTGAGACAGTTTCTGGTTTGGCTGTCGGTTTAGGCTGCGGCACACAAGTCCATAAGTGGTTTATCTTAACTGCTTTGTGTGACCGGTACATCTCAATGTATTGATAGGATCAACAGTGAGATGAACCATTCTACTTGACATATGAATGAGTAAAGATCTTGGTAACTTGGTCGGATCCAAAGTCTATTGAAAGCTGAGGGGCACACATGGGCTGACTGTCACTTTGACTTGCTATGGTGGAGAGTCTTACATGTACTCGCATATCTGCATCTTGGGTGATGGCAGTTTGTGTGGGGTTTCCTCAGGCTGGATTTAGATAACCATATTCGTTTCAGGATGGTGACATTCCCTGGGAAGCTCACGAGGTTCGTTATGCTAAGTCCTGCAGGCCGAATCATTGATTCAAGCATAAGCGATAAGGGTTGAGTGGTACTACTCAGGAATAATAAGAGATTAATTAATTACAGCTAATTGTCATACGCTAAATTAATTAATGAATGTCTGAAACCTTAAATATGGGGATTAACCAAGTCAATGCAACCCGTTCCTAATAACGTTGTAATAATGTTGGGATTATATACTGAAAGCATATATGATTAAGTATTTTGTACACTGGTCTTCATATATGTTGCCGCAACAATACTCGCTGTCTGATAGAACAAACATACAACGAACCATAATATCCTATTATCTCGCCTATAGGGATGATCATATGGTATGTAGGAGATCACAGAGGATCATATAAATTGTTTGACCTAGCGAGATATAAACAGTATCACAGCTGAGACGGTCCCTGGATAGGCTGTCGGTCTAAGCTGCGGCACATCGGTTCATAAGTGGGCTTATCCTAGCTACTTGATGTGTCGGTACATAGTTATGTATTGATGGGATCAACAGTGGGATGTGCCATTCTCATTGACATATGAATGAGCCAGATCCCTAACATACTTCCTGTGATCTTAAACCTAACTGAAGGATAAGGGGCACACACAGATTGACCACACTTTGATTTACCATGGTGGCGAGTCTTACATGTACTCTTATACCCGTATTTTGGGTGTTGGCAATTTGTGTGTGGCCTGCTTAGTCTGGACGTTTAGGTAAGCATATCCGTTTTAGGATAGCGACATTCCCTGAGGAGCTCACAAGGTTCATTATGCTAAACCCTGCAGGTTGAATTATTTAATTCAGACATAAGTGAAAAGGAGTGAGTGGCATTACTCAGGAAATAAGAGATTAATTAATTGTGGCTGATTGTCATAAGCCAAATTAATTAATGAATGTCTATAACCTTAAATATGTGGATCATGTTAGTTTGGTGCAACCCGTTCCTAAAAACGTGGTAATAAAGGGGCGAGTCAGCATTGTTACCGTGGTGAAGGTTAAAACAATGTTTTATTGATTAATTATGTTCTAGGTTGAACAAGGAATGATTAATTAATAAAGAGGGCCCACTTTATTATTTGCATCTGATCCCTGGTCTGGCCCATTAATTGCTCACAGCTCATTAGGGTTAGAGTTTCTCAAAACCCTAACACTATATATAGGCCTTCTCTCTATCGGATCATTCAGTTGTGAAAACTAGGGTTTTCAGTATATTGAAAATTGTGAAAGACGGCGGCGGCTATCCGGAAGGGGAGAAAATTGATCGTTTTCTCCAGATCTCGGATTCAACTTGGTAGATAATCCTCACCAGATTTCCAAGGAGCAAGGGAACAGATCAGAAGATCAGATCTGTAGGAACAACTATCCATCGCCGGCGTTCTATCTCAGATCTAAAGTTATTTCATCGTTATTGGCTCCGATCTAGATCTGTAGATCAAACGGTGAAATCATGTATTCTCTAATCCATCCTCTTCAATTAATATCGTAGGAGCATGCATAGGATCGCATGGTTTATTTAATTGAAATTTGTTCCTGGTATCCTAAGAACGATCCTTGGCAAGTATTTAATTAATGGGTTTAGGGTTTAGGGTTTAGGGTTTAGGCTTGCATTGAGACAACTTTCACTGGTCTATAAGATTAATCTAAGTGGGATAACAAAGGATGTAAAGGGCATGCGGTATGGGTCGAGTACGTATGCTAAATCGCCTTTTATCATCCGGAGTTAGGCTTGTGGTTACTTTGGCTTAGATGTTGCCTGGAGTATAACTCTTTAGAGATGTCCCTGCTCCGGATAGGTGAACATGGTCTCGAGATCTCCAATATTAATTTCTTTTGCTTAAGATACCTGACATGTTAAGAAATTAAAGGATCATTTTGGTCTGGTTGAGCGTTTGCTGTAAACGTCTGCTGGGGCAGCTTGCAGTGAATTAGCTTGGGCAATTGGAGGGAACAAATTGCATTGTTTTATCTAAAGGTTCTATGCATATTTGTTTCAATTGTTCGTAGTATGTGCTTACTTTAATTCGCTTATTTGTTTTCAGATATGTCTATTATTACATCGCTCATCAATTCTATCGTTCACAATTCCTTAACTGGTCCGAATTTTCCTGGATGGAAAAGTGACATTGTCAAGCTCTTGGATTCATTTGGACATTTGTTTGTTCTGCAAACTCCCTGTCCGAGTTCGCCGACTAATACATCTTCCGATGAGGAGCGTGCACAGTATCACATATGGATGTGGTCGAATGGCATGGCCAGACAATATATCTTTGCTGGTATGTCAGATGCACTGCGTCCTCGTTATAGTGATGTATGGCTTGTGCGTGATATTATGCGACGTCTTGACGTAGCATATGGCGGACTCGATGGACATGCTAGATCCAGTCTTATCAAGCGTATTGTAAGACAGAAAATGGGTCAGAACTGTTCGGTACGTGAACATGTGGAATCACTCATCCAGCTCATAGATGAGTAAACATTAATGGGTGGTCAAATTGACAATAATGTCAAAATTGACTTGATACTCAACACGTTACCAAAGTCATTTGATGACTTCAGAATTTCTATTGAGAAAAACAAGAGTGAGTATACTGTTCACAGTCTGCTCAAGGATCTTGTATCAACAGAAGTTTCTTCATTCTTTTCTGTGAGTCACTCTGATTTGCTTCCGAGTCGAAAGAGTGATGTCAAAGAAAAGAGGAATGAAGGAAGCAGTGGGAGCAGTCTTGCCTTATCAGTTCGTTCCAGATCTCTTGCTAAAAGTTCTTCTAAATCGCGTCATAACGACATCAAGAAGAAGAACGGTAAAGGAGAGAACAAAGGAAAGAAAGATAACAAGAAGAACAAATGTTTTAAGTGTGGCAAGAAAGGTCACTGGAAAGTAAATTGTCCAAGTTTGATAACTAAGGGACAAGGTACGTCATCTTTTGCATTGTTTGTTGAAACATGTTTAGTATCAGTTTTCTACTCCTTAGTGGGTAGTGGTAACTGAGGTCACTAATCGTGTTTGCTACACTTTGCAGGGAATCAAGCTTAAGGCTTGAAGATGGCGGGATTACCATCTCCAAGATTGATGCTGGAAGTTGCTACTTCAGCTGATGGAGATTTTACTTTGAGTTTATGTTAAAAACTCTGTTTTAGTTCAAGTTTCTGAAGAGATGTTGTTTTGTTTTGAGAAACATATTGTTCATCTATTGTTATGGATTATCAGTTATTCGATAGAGTTTTTCTATCATGAATAACAGTGTTTTCTATTATGGATGATTGTCTCTTCATTACTTGATTACATAAATTGTCAATGTTCTAAGGTATAATTAAAAGAATATCTATAGAGATAGGTTACATCAGTCTAAGTAGTTTTAAGAAATTCATGGAATTATGGATTCAATCCAGGTATTCCTAGGAATGATACTTATGACAACTACTTAGAGGTATAAGATGGTAACCAGGCCTTTTAATAGGCGATTGTATCTCTATAGGTTATTTCGTGTTTGCTCTGGTTTGCTAGTTTGAGTCTACTTCCGCAGTTGCCTTAACAGGCATTGATACTGTAATCACTTAAGATTTGGAAATGTTTATCTAGTTCACTACAAGTCTTAGTCTCTTGCTTTACAGTATCTTAATTGATGGGTTTTACAGTATCTGGCAGAGCAAAGGGATTGCATCCCAGTTAACTACACCTATTATCCCTCGATTGGGATAGTGTAGGTAAAACGAAATGAGATTCTTTAAAAGTTTAAAAGTTATGCCAGCTTTGCCAAATTTTCGTTTTTGGGAAGAGCGCCAAAAGTAGTTGTATGTTTGCTTAATCTAGTGTCTTCTAAATCAGTTCCAAATACCCTAGCAGTCCTTGACTCTGTCAAAAGGGCAATGATGGGTAATTCGGCTGTCAAGCTAATATAGGAAA
This sequence comes from Plectranthus barbatus, assembly GCA_026898455.1. Classification (NCBI taxonomy): domain Eukaryota; kingdom Viridiplantae; phylum Streptophyta; class Magnoliopsida; order Lamiales; family Lamiaceae; genus Plectranthus; species Plectranthus barbatus. The sequence goes on along the minus strand of JAPKLW010000152.1, from coordinate 242,296 downwards.
CTGATTTGTTAGAAGAAAGGTTTAAGCTAGTACTGCTTTGTGGGCTATTCCAGGCAAACGAAAAAGATGGTTGCTTTGTGTATCCTAGATACAAGCAAATTGTATAGGATGAAATCATAAATCCAAATGTGAGATTGTTCTCTAACGTTTTAGAGAAGACAATTCAAATCCATCAGGAAATACCCCGTGGCATATTGAGCATACATTGGAAGGTATGGTACCAATTGCACGGTCACCTGTGTAAGGTGGTAAGCCACAAATTAGTGCCACCATTAACTGACAACATGAAAGGAGCATCGTTGCAGTGGGAAGTTGCCTTAACAGGCTTAATGGTACTGGTTCGTGGAAACAGTCTCTGGACTTGTTCTCAGCTTAACGAACAACATCGTACTCATCCCTTAAAGCACAACGAAGCTGTTGATAGCGCGTTTCGCAACGCGCTAAAGCTGCAAGTGTACAGACCACTGCAGAGGGCAAGTAATAAATTATCGAACTCAAGGACTGCAGGCTCGAAGTACAACTAAGCACTAAAACGTAGATATCGTACTACTATCTAGGCGAATCATATAAGGAAATTGGTTTATCTAAACTAATTGATTTTAAAGCAATGATAAAATAAAAAGGTTTAAGTAAAGATTTTCGAAAACAGTGAGAAAACAGGATTCCAGGGCAATCCACTTTGAATATT
>JAPKLW010000152.1:203874-225543 GCA_026898455.1 Plectranthus barbatus | reverse complement strand
TCGTTTGACCTAGCGAGATATAAACAGTATCACAGCTGAGACGGTCCCTGGATAGGCTGTCGGTCTAAGCTGCGGCACATCGGTTCATAAGTGGGCTTATCCTAGCTACTTGATGTGTCGAGGGCTGGCAATTTCTGACACGACACAATAACACGACACGAACACGCACGATAAAAGTGAGCACGAACACGACACGAACCTGTTAAGCTCAAACACGAACACGACACGAACCCGTTAAGCTCAAACACGATAATGACACGACACGAAAACGACCCGACACGATAAAAATTAACCTTACTAAAATTGTCAGTTTTACACTTGGGACAAAAAAAAATTAATACGACCCGATAACACGACACGAACACGCACGATAACGATGAGCACGAACACGACACGAACCTGTTAAGCTCAGACACGAACTCGTTAAGCTCAAACACGATAATGACACGACACGATAAGACACGACACGACACAATAACAGCTGAGACGGTCCCTGGATAGGCTGTCGGTCTAAGCTGCAGCACATCGGTTCATAAGTGGGCTTATCCTAGCTACTTGATGTGTCGGTACATAGTTATGTATTGATGGGATCAACAGTGGGATGTGCCATTCTCATTGACATATGAATGAGCCAGATCCCTAACATACTTCCTATGATCTTAAACCTAACTGAAGGATAAGGGGCACACACAGATTGACCACACTTTGATTTACCATGGTGGCGAGTCTTACATGTACTCTTATACCCGTATTTTGGGTGTTGGCAATTTGTGTGTGGCCTGCTTAGTCTGGACGTTTAGGTAAGCATATCCGTTTCAGGATGGTGACATTCCCTGAGGAGCTCACAAGGTTCATTATGCTAAACCCTGCAGGTTAAATTATTTAATTCAGGCATAAGTGAAAAGGAGTGAGTGGCATTACTCAGGAAATAAGAGATTAATTAATTGTGGCTGATTGTCATAAGCCAAATTAATTAATGAATGTCTATAACCTTAAATATGTGGATCATGTTAGTTTGGTGCAACCCGATCCTAATAACGTGGTAATAAAGGGGCGAGTCAGCATTGTTACCGTGGTGAAGGTTAAAACAATGTTTTATTAATTAATTATGTTCTGGGTTGAACAAGGAAGGATTAATTAATAAAGAGGGCCCACTTTATTATTTGCATCTGATCCCTGGTCTGGCCCATTAATTGGTCACAGCCCATTAGGGTTAGGGTTTCTCAAAACCCTAACACTATATATAGGCATTCTCTCTATCAGATCATTCAGTTGTGAAAACTAGGGTTTTCAGTATATTGAAAATTGAGAGAGAAGGCGGCTATCCGGAAGGAGAGAAAATTGATCGTTTTCTCCAGATCTCGGATTCAACTTGATAGATAATCCTCACCAGATTTTCAAGGAGCAAGGGAACAGATCAGAAGATCAGATCTGTAGGAACAACTATCCATCGCCGGCGTTCTATCTCAGATCTAAGGTTATTTCATCGTTATTGGCTCCGATCTAGATCTGTAGATCAAACGGTGAAATCAGGTATTCTCTAATCCATCCTCTGCAATTAATATTGTAGGAGCATGCATAGGATCGCATGGTTTATTTAATTGAAATTTGTTCCTGGTATCCTAAGAACGATCCTTGGCATGTATTTAATTAATGGCAACTCGTGTTGTCCATCGTAGACTCAAACCCTACAAATAAAGGGGTAGGTGAGCATTAATTCTCTGGTGGCATGAATTAATGTTTATTAATTAATTATGTTCTGGGTTGAAAATGGAATTAATTAATAGGAGGCCCACTTTATTATTTGCATTTGATCCCTGGTCTGGCCCAACACTACTCAGAGCCCATTAGGGTTTATTAAACCCTAATAGCCCATTCTCAAATCTATATAAATAGATGAATCTCTCATTTTCCCATATAAGTTTGAAGTTTCAAATCTGAAACCCTAGAGAGATTGTGAGAGAGTGGGCGGCTGTAGATCCGGTAGCGTATCCTCACCAGATTTCCGGATCGAGCAAGGGAACAGATCAGAAGATCAGATATGTAGGAATACCATCGGTTTGATCGACTCCAGATCCAGATCTACACCATCATCATTGCCTTCATCGATCTAGATCTATAGATCAGTTGCTGGAGTTCAGGTATCCCTTTGAATCTACGTATTAAATTAAATAGGAGCATGCATAGGGCATTTACTGTCATGGAATTTATTTTGATATCCATAAATCGAATCCGGGGTTAAAAATAAATGGCGATTCATGTCGCCTATTGTAGACTCAGTTCCTACACAAGGAGGAGCTAGTAGGAGATCTGGATAAAAGGGCCGAGGGACGGGAAAGTATTTTTGAAAAATAAGGTGGTGCTTCGGAGGAACAGTCTGACAAGGTCGAAGGAAATAGATCAGTTGCTGAGATTGAGGTGGAGCTGAAAAGTGGGTCGAAAAGTGCACCTCAGGTGGATGGCGAGATCGAGGTGGTTCGAGGATCAGGTGCGCTTCAAGATTATAATCTCACGAGAGATAGGGAACGAAGCCATATAAAACTTCTCACTTGTTTCGGATATGCTGATGTGGTAGCATATGCCTTCATTATGGCAGAAGAGGTAGAGTTGGATGAGATTGAGCTGAAGAGCTATACCGAGGCCATAAGTTGTAAGTAAATGCTCAAGTGGCTCGATGCCATGAAGGAGGAGATGGACTCCTTGAAGAAGAATAACACCTGGGAGTTGGTGGATAAGCTGGGGAAGAAGCAATTGATAGTTAGCTGTAAATGGATCTTCAAGAAGAAACAGGAGGTTTCTGGGGTTAGATTCAAGGCTAGACTAGTTGCTCGAGGCTTCACGCAACGGGAAAGTGTGGGTTATGGCGAGGTGTTCGCCCCAGTGGTTAAACAAAGGTCTATAAGGCTGGTATTGTTGTTATTTGGTCGGTACGACATAGAGTTGGAGCAACTCGATGTGAAGACCGTATTTTTGTACGGAGAGCTGGAGGAAAGGATCCTTATGATTCAGCCCGAGGGCTTCGACAAAGCTGGTAGTGGGGAGAAGGTGTATCTTCTCAAGAAGTCATTGTATGGATTGAAGCAGTCTCCAAGGCAGTGGAATAGGCGGTTCAACAAGTTTATGGTTCAACAGGACTTTGTTCGATGCAAACATGACCCATGTGTATATTTTCGAGGTGAAGATATGAAGACTCGAATTTATCTACTGTTGTATGTAGATGATATGCTGATAGCGAGTCGAGATAAGCAAGGGATAGCCGAACTGAAGAAATCTCTTAGTCAGGAGTTCGAGGTGAAGGATCTCGGTTGTGCTCGAAGGATCTTGAGTATGGATATAGTTCGAGACAAAGCTCAGAGAAGACTCACATTATCTCAGAAGGGATACTTGATGAAAGTTCTTGAGAAGCATGGAATGAAGGATGTAAAGCAGCTCATTTCAAGTTGAGTACTGCTGGGAAACTCGACGAGGAGGAACGGGAGCTTATGAAAGGTGTTCCTTATGCGAGCATTGTTGGTTCGCTGATGTATGCTATGGTCTGTACAAGACCAGATCTTGCTTATACTCTCAGCATGGTTAGTAGGTTCATGTCCGAACCTAGGAAAAAGCATTGGGCAGCTCTAATGTGGGTCCTCAGGTATGTTCGAGGAACAGTTGGTAAGAGTCTAGTCATTGAGGATGATGGTTCGAGCTCAAGGCTCCCAGTCGAAGGGTTTGTAGACTCGGATTATATAGGATGTATGGATACGAGGAAGTCATTGACGGATTTTAAGTTCACATCGTATGGAACTACAATTAGTTGGAGATCAAGTTTGCAGAAGATAGTTGCCTTATTTTCGACGGAGGCAGAGTACATTGCCTTGACCGAAGCAATTAAGGAAGGTCAGTGGTTGCTCGGGTTCATGAACGAACTGGAGATTAATCAAGGAAAGACGAAGGTTTCATGTGATAATCAAGGTGCTTTGCAGTTGGCAAAGAATGACTTTCATCATGAGAGAACTAAGCACATCGATGTGAAGTTCCATTTTATAATAGATGTGGTGGCAGCCGGAGAGGTCGAGCTGCACAAGGTCAATACTCTTGATAATCCTACGGATATGAGTACGAAGCCAGTTCCAAGTACTAAGTTTGAATACTGTTTGGAACTGATCAAACTATTGAAGTCGAACGTAAGAGGAGGTGTTAAGCCGAGGTGATATTGAGCCTAAGGTGTAGAATTATTGGAGTAGTCTCAGTATAACTCGAGGAGCTAATCGAGTTGGCTAGATATGGAAAATATATGGTGCATATCTTTTTTCCTTGTTGAACAAGATTTATCCTAATCCGTATTAAATTTGGATAGAAATAAATCTAATTGAGATAGATTTAGATTTAGATATATCTTAGCATATCTAGGTTTTATATTTCTTATGTATCTAAGAATATCTCCCTATATATACTCCTGCTCCCCACCAATTGTAATTGTTCAATACTTTGTTTTCTCTCTCCACCATAATAAAATCATCACCATGAGGCTTGAAGAGTGGACGTAGAGCATAACTCGAACTACTATAAATTATTGTTTCTTTATTTTCTGTTAGTTATTTGTGTCTGCAATCACTTTAATTCACAACATATATTGCCATTGACCTTTACACGATCAAATAGTTTGATATTTTTTCAATCTAAAACTACAAGTATTGAAAATTTAAAATAAATAATTATGAATTGATCGATAAATGATATATTTTTTATTTCAACTTTTAATTTTTCAACCAAAGTTATCTTAATAATCAAAGAAGTTCGGTCCAAAATAATCAACATAACCGTTTAAATCTTGAAAATAATTTTTATTTCTTTTGTTAAGATTTATAATTTCCTTTATAAAAACAAATCAACGTAACTCATAACTATATTTATCTATTTCTTTTGTAAATAATTTTTTTCAAATCATCTCTATCAATCAAATCTTCTTGGTAAAAATAAATAATATGAAATATGCAGCAAATTTATCCCCATAAATATTTGATGTGAAATGCAAGTGAAATTCATTTTAGTCAATATGAAAAACTAATTTAATAATATGAAATTAAGAAAGAAAAAAAAATATTTGGTTTAAGAAACATGGTGCATAAGAGCAGTTAACAATTTAAATTACACAAAATCCGAAATTACCAATCATTGTAATTTTAATATGCAATGTAATTCACCTTTATACTCTTATATAATATTTACTTAAAAATAATTTAACAAATAAATAAATGAATGCACAACTTCTCGTAGTGAAAACTGACCAAAACATGCAACACATTTTGATCCCTTCAAATCATTTTAGGAAAAACATGTAAGTGAAAAATCAAAAAATTTGATATGAAAATTTATTTTAATAGTATGAAATTAATAATATATATATATATATATATATATATATATTTTAATTTCAGACACAGTGATGAAGAGTATTTAAACAATTTAAATTGCATAAAACTTGGATAAATTTAATTTTCAACGTACTTTACCTTATAACATTAGTAAATAAATATAGATATGAAATCACTTTTTAGACACACACACACATATATATATATATGTATATATATAGGGGCTGATCTGGTGAGAAGAGTGTTTAACGTGAGAAATGAGAATAAATCTCGTCCATAGATTTGACAGCATCAACGATCTTGATTGCATACAAACTTCAACAAAACACGTGGCATTTTATCCTCATTTTACTTCATTAAAGGGAAACATAATCATTATGAATAGTGAACGACCTTCAGTTGTGTTCATTTTATCTCATCTATACTTCATTAAATGAAAAACTTAAATTAAATAAATATAAAATCAAGTTTTCGAAAAAAAAAGTTTCAGTTCTCTTCATTTTATCTCCTATATACATCATTAAATGAAAAAATTTTATTTTTTTAGAAACATTTCTCTTCATTTTATCTCCTCTATACTTCATTAAATGAAAAAAATTAAATTATATAAAAATAAAATCAATTTTTTAAAAAAATATTTCAGTTATCTTCATTTTATCTCCTATATACATCATTAAATGAAAATAATTAAATTTTTAGAAATAATTCTCTTCATTTTATCTCATCTATACTTCATTAAATAGGAAAAATCAAATTAAATAAAAATAAAATCAATTTTTCGAAAAAAAGAATTTCAGTTATCTTCATTTTATCTCTTATATATATCATTAAATGAAAAAATAAATAAAAAAATTAATTTTTTGGAAAAAGGATTTCAGTTCTTTTCATTTTATCTCTTCTATACTTCATTAAATGGAAAAAATTAAATTAAATAAAAATAAAATCAATTTTTCGGAAAAAGGATTTCAATCCTCTTCATTTTATCTCCTCTATACTTCATTAAATGAATAAATTAAATTAAATAAAAATAAAATCAATTTTTTGAAAAAATGATTTCAGTTATCTTCATTTTATCTATTACAAACTTTATTCAATGGAAAAATTAAATTAAATAAAAATAAAATTAATTTTTTAGAAGAATATGTTAAGTTTATTTTATCTATTTAAAACTTCATTAAATTAGAAAATTTAATTAAATAATAATAAAATTAATTTTAATTTTAGAGTATTGGATGACTAAACAAGGCAATCGAAATCTTATGAAAAATCGAAAAGAAAAGGAATTAAATATTCAAATATGTAATAATGAAGTTCGCGGAGGATAAAATGAAAATGAAAATTATTTGAGGGAGATACCATAATTAAAAGAGGCTAAATGACAATGATTTCCTTAAATATGTAATAATGAAGTTCGCGGAGAATAAAATGAAGACGAAAATTATTAAAGGATGACCGCAGATCTTGTGAAATCAAAGGCTGAGATTTATTCTCATTTCTTACAATATATATATTGTAAAAACTTTTTCCTTTGAATAAACTAAAAACTTATAAATAATATATTCATAAATTATGAATAACACTTATCTGAATCATAAATAACATCTTTAATATGTTAATTATACTTTAAAATGTTAATTATCATTTTTAAATAAATAACATCATTGAAAACGTTAATTAGCATATTAAAATATTATTTATGATTCAAATAAGTGTTGTTTATAATTGATGAATATGTTATTTATAAGTTTTTAGTTTATTCACACGATTTTTTTTTTACCTAACTCATCCTCTCTATATATATATTGAAAATTCGCTAATATATGTAAAATTGAAAATTGCTCACATACACTAATTTTTATCTAATTTAAAATATAATATCTTTGTGCAACGCACCGTTAAATACTAGTAAAATTAAAAGAAAAATGGTATTAATTCACCACAATTACCTATTCAACCTCAAATGGTCTGTGGATCCCACTTCATTTTCTTTAAATTATTTATTGCTAGATCAATAGAATGTTGACATTTGTCTTTATTCTATTTTTCAATTAATTCTTTTACAAATTCAATACTAAAAATTGTTATATCTTTTAAATAATAAAATAAAAATAAGTAAATAATATACCAAAATTCATAATCTTTCATTCTCTACAAATAGAGACTAATTTTGATATACATATTTTTATTTTTAATATTCTCAAAATTACTAAATTATATTTAATTGTTCATTTTATATTTTTTATTAATTCCAATATTTTTATTTTAAAAATAAATAAATCAAATAGAAGAATTATATATAATGGTGTGGTTGGATGGTTATCGATAAACTTTATAAAATTATTGTGGTTGAGTTGACTGGTATGGATGGGAGAGAACTTAATTAAATATTGGAGTGGTTGAGTGGTTGACCCGGTTACTGTCTAAAAGGAAGCAGCATATCTCAAAACCACCAAAACAAGGATGAAAAGCGAGTTCCAAGAACATCATACTCATGGATAACCTAATTGGCATCTAACAACAAATTCTAGCTTTCAGACTCATTGTCAGCACCCAGATTTTTCAGAAATTGGGTGGTGGAAGAGACAATAATAGAAGAATGCTTAGTGTTTGGGAAAAGAATATTTGAAATTGATGAGGTTTTTGAAAGAAGTAGTGCTTTCTTTAATTCCTTCTCCTTGCAATAAGTCTGTTTTCATTTCAGCACCATACCATAACAATTCATGCATACATGAACATGAGGCATTCTCAAGAAAACATTGCATATTTTAAGAGCAATCTTACCAGTAGAGTGACTCGAGATTGTGGCTCATGCACCCATTTATTTTATCAGGAAAATGGCATCAAGAGCTTGATGATTGATAGTGAGCACCACCCCCAACTGTCTCCAAAATGCACTGACCATCCACCTTCACCCCATCAAGTAGCTCATGTGCAGCTCCTTGTACACATCTTTGTCATGCCATGAATTTCCCGAATCAAAAGTTTTGAGTTGTCTATAATAACTTTGCTTTCATACACAATGCACCGATGCGATCCGTGCTCGGGGGATGGTCTCAAAGAGCTTAATTCAATGAGTGGATTAGTGATATTTGTCTCTATAGCTGGTTGGACAAGCTTCCTCCAGAAATCTGATAATGCTATCTTCAAAGAATTCCAATGTTCTCCTAAACAAACAACTGCCGTTAACAGTCCAGACCAGACATACAAGTCCATCCAATCTCGATCAAATATTTCCATCAAACCTTGAGCTTGAGGAATATCGTTGCTCTGCGAATGGGCATTTTATTTCAAGAGCCCATAAATATAACTGTCAATAGCTCCATCGAGATTCAGGATATGATACTGTGTTTCCAGTTATGAGCTCATATCTCTTCCTTAACAAGTAGCTAAATTGTCAGAGAATGGCTCAATTTGTTCCAGCCAAAAACCAATTGCTAAAGCAAAAGTACTTGCTGTCAGTTTATCCTTTCTCTAGAATAGAATGAGATTTGCTATAAAAACTCTCAGGACTAGAGTTGCTCCTCGAATGGATAAATTATCACCTTCTCAAAGTTGCTGATATACTTGTTCAATTCAGAATATCCAACATAAGCTACAGATTTTCTCAATTTCTTCACTGCACAATATAGATTTTATGAAATTTTCAAAACTGAAATATGCATGTTTTAAAAAAGAAAAGTTCTCCAGTTAAAAAATCCAATAAGTTTTAGCAAATGACAATGAATATCCAATGCTATGATTTGATTCAAAAAACCTGCATCAAACTTGGGAAAAACCATCTAGAGGGTGCAAAAAACCTTACTCAAATGTTCACCATCATCAGAGGTATCAAGACAGTCACTAACTGCTGCAAAAACAAGTTGAGTTGTGTTTGTTTAGTCCATTTATGATGTCGTAGACTGCACAAGTAAAAATATGAACCTAAACATGGAAGTACCTAGCCAATGTTCATGATTAATCATAGTCATGATCCAGAGAGAACAGATGTGATAAATCATATATACTTTTAACAAAGCTAATATCCTAAATGTGGTTTTTAACAATTGTTCTTCAACGTCTACCCAAGTCCTACCATATTCACATCACTCTAGTAGACCATTTATCAAACATGTGTCTTGCAGAGTTTGTTATCTCACCTCAATCCAAAATGGAATTAAAACCATCTTCATAATGCCAAAACACAATTTCTTCTCAAACCTACTAATCTAATAGTTGAATAAAATATAACGTTCTCTGAATTGCTATTTAAGTTAATTCACTAAAAGTAAACGTAATAAAGAGGTAAAGCGCCTTGTTTTGAAGTTTTCAGGGTTTAACAATTAAGGGTAACAACTCACCAATTCTTATACCTTATTGTCACAGGGTGGGTGTTTTAGTACTCGTAAACTCCGACACCGTGCGGCCTTAGGACCCGGTCCTAAGCAGCCTTGCCCAAAACTCGCTAGAGAGAGAAAGACTTAGAGAGAGAAAGAGAGCTCTTGGAGAATGCTTAGCTTGTATTGCTTAGAATGCTTCTCAACTTGGATGGTTACAAATGAGGGGGAAGGGTCCCTTATATACAAGTTGTTGGGCCCTTCCATAGAGTTCTAGAATGTTACAAGTTATTGGGCCCTTCCATAGGGTTCTAGAATATTACAAGTGTGTAGAGACTTCTACTACCTTCTACAAGATTCCTAGAGCCTTCCACAATCTTTCGTTCCCTTCTAGAATATTCCGCAACCTTCTCGGGACATCAAGATAGCTCTAGAAACTTCCATAAACCTCTTAGTTTTTGTTCATCCGTGGCATTCTCCCCCACCTAATTGAGCGACGCCCTCGTCGCATCCTCAGCGTGATACTTCTCGATCTCCTTCTCGAATTGCTACAAGTCCTCGGCCGGTTCCCAACTTGACTCGCTCTCGGGTACTCCTTTCCATTTTATCAAGTACTCGCGCTTTGGCTTGCACCATCTTTTCCTCACTTCCCGATCCGCCAAGACCTTCTCAACTTCTCGGTCGTAGGACATCCTTGCTCCAATAGGTGCACGGCCCGACTCCATCCTACTCGGGTCTTCCTTGTCTTCGTGGAATGGCTTCAACATGCTCACGTGGAAGACCGGGTGTATCTTGAGCTTCTTGGGCAACTCCAACTTGTACGCCACCTTGCCGACTCGTTTAAGTACTCGGAATGGTCCTTCATACCTCCGTATCAAAGCCTTGTGAATGTCTTTGTGCCGCAACACATTGTGAAGTTTCACCAAGACTTGATCTCCCTCTTGGTACTCGACGAGCCGCCTCTTCTTGTCCGCCCATTTCTTCATTCTCTTCTTGGCCTTGTTAAGACAAGACCGTGCCAAATCCGCCTCCTCTTGCCAAGACTTGGCCAACTTGTATGCCGCGGGGCTGCTTCCTTTATATCCCGACGCCACGGTGCTTGGTGTAGCCGGTTGTTGTCCCATCACCAACTCGAACGGACTCTTGCCGGTTGACTCGTTCTGCTGCAAGTTATAAGAGAATTGGGCAACGTCTAGCAACTTTGCCCAATCCTTTTGGGTGGAGCTCACATAATGCCTTAGATATATCTCAAGTAAACCGTTAGCCCTCTCCGTTTGTCCATCGGTTTGGGGATGTAAACTTGTAGAAAAGTTTAAGTCCGTACCTAGCATTTTGAAAAGCTCCGTCCAAAATCTTCCCGTGAAGGGCGGGTCTCGGTCACTCACGATGGAACTCGGTACGCCCCAATACTTCACCACATCTCTCATGAATAGTCGGGCCGCCTCCTCGGCCGGGCAATCCTTCTTCGCCGCAATCAAGGTTGCATACTTCGAGAATCGATCTATCACCACCATGATGGTTTGACATCCCTCGGACTTAGGCAAATTCATGATGAAGTCCATGGAGACACTCTCCCACGGTCTCTCCGGTGTAGGCAAAGGCTCGAGCAACCCGGCGGGGACCTTCTGCTCCATCTTGTCTTGTTGGCATACAAGACAAGTCTTCACGTAATTCTCTACATCATCGTAGAGATTCGGCCAATAGTATCTCTCCTCCACAAGTGCTTACGTTCGGTGCATCCCCGGATGTCCCGCCCGCTTAGAGTCGTGGCACTCATGTAGGATCTCCCGTCGAAGGTTGTTGTATGCCGGCACGTACAACCTATGTCCCTTGGTGTAGAGCAAGTCGTCTTCGCACCAAAATTGCCTTGTCTTTCCTTTCTTTGCCAACTCGATCAACGCCTTGGCCCTTGGTTCATGTTGCAACCCTTCACGAATCTGTCCCACCAACGAGCACTCGGGACGACTAATAGCCGCCAACTCCATCTTCCGACTCAAGGCATCTGCGATAGAGTTAGTCTTCTCAGGCTTGTATTCCAACTCGTAATCAAACTCGGCAAGGTAGTCTTGCCATCGGGCTTGCTTCGGGGTGAGCTTCTTTTGAGTTTGGAAGTAACTCGTAGCCACGTTGTCCGTCCTCACCACGAACTTCTTCCCCAACAGGTAATGCCTCCAAGTCCGTAGGCAATGTACAACGGTCGTCATCTCCTTCTCTTGCACCGTGTACCTTTGTTCCACATCATTTAGCTTCCGGGACTCGTAGGCGACGGGGTGACCTACTTACATTAAGACCCCTCCAATTGCATAATCCGAGGCATCCGTCTCCAATTCGAACACCTTCTCATAGCTTGGTAGGGCGAGTACCGGCTCCTCGGTCACCGCCTTCTTCAATCTCTCGAACGCCGCTTGACACCTCGGCGTCCATTCCCACTTCTGGCCCTTCTTCAGCAAATCGGTCAAGGGCACCGTGATGCTTGAGTATCCTTGGATGAACCATCGGTAGTAGTTCGCCAACCCAAGGAACGATCGCACCTCTTGTACCTTCGTCGGCGGCTCCCAATCCCTTATGGCTGCCACCTTCTTCGGATCCATCCTCACTTGGCCTCCGCCCACAATGTGGCCAAGAAAAGGTACCTCCCGTTGTGCAAAGGCACACTTCTCCCGCTTCACAAATAAGGAATGCGCCCGCAAAGTCTCGAACACCCGTCGGAGGTGCTCAATGTGCTCTTCCAAGCTTCGGCTATAGATCAAAATATCATCAAGGTAATCGACAATGAATTTATCAAGGAACTCGTGAAGTACCTTATTCATGAGAGTGCAAAAGGTCGCCGGTGCATTAGTCAAGCCGAAGGGCATGACTAGGAACTCGTATGCTCCATATCAAGTCACGCAAGCCGTCTTCGGTATGTCTTGCTCTGCAATCCTTACTTGGTAGTATCCCGACCGTAGGTCCAACTTGGTGAACCATTTCGCTCCTCCGAGTTGATCAAAGAGATCCGCTATCAATGGGATCGGGTACTTGTTCTTCACCGTAAGCTTGTTGAGCGCCCGATAGTCAATGCACATCCTTAGGCTCCCGTCTTGCTTCTTTTGGAACAACACCGGTGCTCCGTATGGTGACTTTGAAGGCCTTATGTGTCCCGCTTCGAGTAGCCCTCGAAGTTGCTTTCGGAGTTCTTCAAGCTCCGGGGGTGCCATGCGGTAGGGTGCCATGGCCGGTGGTCGAGCATCGGGTACCAGCTCTATCTCGTGATCCACTTCTCTCTTTGGTGGGAGTTGCTTAGGAAGCTCCGGTGGCATCACGTCTTTGAAATCCTCCAACACTTGGGCAACTTCTTGTGGGACTTCCTCCTTGTCCACATCCTCTTCGGTCTTCATCACCGCAAGGTACGTCATTTCTCCCTTTTGGACCCCTCGGTTTAGTTGCATGGCCGATAAGGTCTTCTCGTTGCCCTTTAGTCTCTTCACGGGTACTATGCATTGGCACGCCATGTCGAGTATGCATATGCAATCCGTGTGTGGCACGATCAAGGCACCTACACGATCCAAGAAATCCATCCCGATTACAAAATCATAGTCGTCAAGGGGAATTACCTCAATGGTTGCCTTCCCGCTCTATTGACCCACTCGTAGGTCTACGTCCCTTGCCACGCCACATGTTGGGACTTCTTCCGAGTTCACCGTCTTGAGCCTTCCGGGTGTCCTCTCCACTCGAAGGCCAACTTTATCCGCTGCCTCTTTTGATATGAAGAGGTTGGATGCTCCCGTGTCCACCAAGGCATTCATTGTCTTGCCCGCGACTTCCACACTTGCGAACATGAGCCCCTTCGACCTTGGTTTCTTTGTTTGCAACAAACTTAGGATCTTTACGGCTCCCAAGCGCGTTTCCTCCTCTTTTTCCTCTATGGTCTTTACGAGACTCGCCAACTTGCCTTTACTTGGGCATTCCCGTGCCCAGTGTGGTCCATCACATATGAAGCACTTTATCGGCCTCCTCTCCTTATCGGACTTGCTTGTGCTCGACTTGTCCTTGTTGTATGTGGGCTTCGGTGGTTTCCGTACCTCCCCTCGGTATGCCTTATCTCGATCTCCCCCACCATTTGGGGGGACCTTCTTTTTCCCATCCGTCTTCTCCGAACGGTATTCCGTGAGTGACTCAGCCATGGTCACCGCATTGCGCAAGTCTTGACGCCCCGACGTTCCAATTCTTGCTTTGCCCATGGTTTCAGCCCATCCATGAATTGGAAGAATGCTTCGTTCTCCGTCAAGGAGGGTATTTGTAACATTAGCTCCGTGAATACTCGACAATACTCACGTAGATCACCCTTGTGCTCCAACCGACGCAATCTTGCTCGGGCCTCATTCTCCGCGTAGGCCGGATAGAATTGCTGACGGAACTCATCCTTGAATTCCTCCCAAGTCGCGATCGGGTCCCCACTCCGATCATCACACCTGCGTCGCCACCATAACAACGCATTATCGGTTAAGTAAGTAGAGACCGTACCTACTTTAAGACCGTCATCCTCGACGCCCGTTGCTCGGAAGTAGTTCTCCATGCTCCAAATGAAGTTGTCTACCTCCTTGGCTACCCTTGAGCCATTGAACCCTTTTGGCCTTGGAATATCAAAATGAGGACCCAAGGTTCCCGCCCCTTCAACACGAGTTCTTCGCAATCGAGCTACCTCC
The DNA here is from genome assembly GCA_026898455.1 of Plectranthus barbatus. NCBI lineage: Eukaryota > Viridiplantae > Streptophyta > Magnoliopsida > Lamiales > Lamiaceae > Plectranthus > Plectranthus barbatus. Next base: position 211,188 of record JAPKLW010000152.1, on the reverse strand, counting down.
GCCCGTAGCTCTCGCATCTCCGCTTGCATCCCTTCAATGAGACCGCACAAAGTGCCCGACTCATTACCCTAATTCTCGATGGCTCCGTCGATCGACCGTTGCAAGTCATCCTTGAGTTCACCCAACTCCCCACGGACATCCTCGACCGTGATACGGACCTTCTCTACCGCTACGGATGATTCTTGCGCGTCCCCTTGGACTTCCGCCAGAACGAGTTCCACCTTAGCAACCCGTCCTTCCAACGTTGCCATAAGATCCCTCGAGGCTTCCCGAGTCTTACGGGTCTTCTTTGGCTCCTCATTGATGTTGAGACCCGTCACGTTGCTCTCGTTTGCCATAGTCGAACTATCTCCCTCAGACGCCACTAACGTGGCTCTGATACCACTTGTCACGGGGTGGGTGTTTTAGTACTCGTAAACTCCGACACCGTGCGGCCTTAGGACCCGATCTTAAGCAGCCTTGCCCAAAACTCGCTAGAGAGAGAAAGAGAGCTCTTGGAGAATGCTTAGCTTGTATTGCTTAGAATGCTTCTCAACTTGGATGGTTACAAATGAGGGGGAAGGGTCCCTTATATACAAGTTGTTGGGCCCTTCCATAGAGTTCTAGAATGTTACAAGTTATTGGGCCCTTCCATAGGGTTCTAGAATATTACAAGCAGGTAGAGACTTCTACTACCTTCTACAAGATTCCTAGAGCCTTCCACAATCTTCCGTTCCCTTCTAGAATATTTCGCAACCTTCTCGGGACATCAAGATAGCTCTAGAAACTTCCATAAACCTCTTAGTTTTCGTTCATCCGTGGCATTATCATGTAACAAATATATAAAATTGCAGAGGTTGAAAAAGCAAATAAAATGATTGAAATTGATGCTTCATATGAGAAATATATTGTCTACACCAAAGCTCTTCATTTTCACTTTTATTTACTGGAAAGCAAGGGCAAAGAGGAAGGAATCAAACATACTTCGCTGCAGCAAAGAAACAAACTAGCAAATTTCAAATTAAAACATGAGAAAATTAAAATAGCAAACACGAAAAACTAGGGGGGGGGGGGGGACTGGATTTACAATTTCTCAACAAAAATAGTCCTTTAAATACTGCCTTAAGATAAGTTCAATAATTGTATTTACCAATTGACAACAAAAAATGAAAATAAAAAAGTGCAATATTACAAGGTAGATTATAATGTAAATGACAAATGAAAACATCAAACAAGATAGGCACGAAACATTCTTAGTAGTTTAAAATTAAATAAAAAAAGAACATATTGGACAAAATTTTTATTTAAAGTAACATGTCAAACTTCAACATTTCTCCTTAAGCAACGCCAAGGTTATTACGAGCTTTCTTATAATATGTGTTAATGGTGGAAATTGTAGAGACTTTTTAAATAAGAGTGATGTGACTCAAGAAGGTGTGGAGTCCGGACTTGAAAGCCTCAAGGCCGGCGGAGCGCCACCCAAGTTCGTCATCATCGACGACGGATGGCAGCCAACCGAGATAGACAAGGTTCAGCAAGATTCAGCCGCGCCAAAGCTGCAGAGACTAATAGGGATCAAAGAAAACGCCAAGTTTCAAAAAGAGGGTATGTTGGAAAAATAATACTGAAATCATATTTTCCAAGGGTAATGGTTCACATATATTCTAAATTATTCATATTTTTTCAAATTTATCTTAAATTATTCAAAATTAAGCAAATATATCTCGAACTATTTTTCATCAATCGAAAAATGAATTTTAGTGTCAAAATTCAAATAAGTAAAGTAAATTTTTAGATTTGAATGTTAGACATGTTATGATATTGTGTATGATTTAGGGGGCGTTTGGTTGGTGGGTTTCGGAATGAGGGAATGGAATGATTCCGAAACTCACTGTTTGGTTAAAGGGTATGGGAATGAAAAAATGGGAATCATTCCCAAATACTTGGGAATCATCAAAACCCTCCAAAATGGTGGGTTTCATTTTCATTCCCATATATCATTACCAAATTTATTTATTTCATATTATTTTATAATTACTTTCTTATTTATTTATTTTTAAAATATTAATCTAAAATATTTTGATAATAATATTATATATTATTCTTTTTAATATATTAATGTAATAATATTATTATATTAATTATTTATTTTTATCTTAATTTTATATTTTATAAAATAAATAAGAATACAAATATATGATTTATTTATTTTAATATGATTATATTTTCTTAATTTTTTATTATTAAATTAATCATTTATTTCTTATTTTTTAATTCATTTTATTTATAATTATTTTATGATTTATTTACTTTTTCTTTTTTTTAATGTTTTGATAATTATATTATTTATAATAGTATATGTTATTATAATTATGTATTATTCTTTTTAATATATTATAATAATAATATTATTATTATAAAATCAATCATTTATTTTGTATCTTAATTTTATATTTTATAAAATAAATAAGAAGATAAATAGATTATTTATTTGTTTTAATATGATTTTATTTTGTTATTTTTTATTGTTAAATTAATTATTATTTGTATAACAATTTAATTATATTATAAACCTATAAACTCAAAAAATAAATCATTAGAATTGAAAAATGATTCCAAAACCCATCTAGTAAACCAAACATCAGAATTGAGAATGATTCCCAAAAATCAAACCCATACCCATTCCCTCTACTATTAAACCCATACCCATAGTGATTCCTGACTGTTAAACCAAACGCCCCCTTAAATTTCCTACAACACAGTTAACTTTCCGTTGATTGGAAAAATAATTTAGGATATATTTGCATAATTTTTAAGTAGCTCGGGATAAATCTGAAACATTTGTATATTTTAGGATACATTTGAAAAAATATGCATAATTTGAGATATATTTGAAACTTTTACCTATTTTCTAAATACAAATGTAGTGACATGTGTGTATATATTTGAAAGAGAGATGGATGAAATTCTATTTTATAAGCTCATTTTATTTCATTCCACCTCAAAAGTTACTCATCATTATTTCTAATTAATTCTATCTTAAATTCATACATTTTTTTCATATCCTTTTTCTTTTTATTTAATATATTATTCTTTTATTTTCTATACCATTCTATATCGATCAATATCCATATAAACTTTAGATTTTTCTTCTCCTCTTTGTTTTCTCAAAAATATATCATTTAGATAAAAGGAGTTTATATCAAACAGGTCCAAAGGTGGGCATCAAGAATATCGTGAACATCGCTAAGGAGAAGCACGGGCTGAAATACGTGTACGTGTGGCACGCGATCATGGGATACTGGGGCGGAGTGAGGCCGGGGGTGAAGGAGATGGAGCATTACGAATCAGTTATGCAGTTTCCGAAGGTGAGCAAGGGGGTGATGGATAATGAGCCCGGTTGGAAAACGGAGCCCGTGGCCCTCGAAGGCTTGGGGTTGGTGAACCCCAAAAATGCATACAAGTTTTACAACGAGCTGCACAGATACTTGAGTGGCGCAGGGGTTGATGGGGTGAAGGTGGATGGTCAGTGCATTTTGGAGACTCTTGGGTCTGGTCATGGTGGGAGGGTGGAGCTCACTAAGCAGATTCATCAAGCTCTTGATGCCTCCATCGCCCACAATTTTACTGATAATGGGTGCATTGCTTGCATGAGCCACAATCTAGAGTCAATTTACTGGTAAGAAGGAATCTTGAAAAATGCATTACTTTTCTTACACATAATATTCTTGACAAATGGTTTGGGTCGTGCCAAAACAGCTCAAAACAGAGTGCTGTAGTGAGAGCATCAGATGATTTCTTCCCACGAGATCCCACTTCACCCACCATCCACATCGCGGCGGCCGCCTATAACAGCGTGTTCCTCGGGGAGGTAATGTTGCCGGATTGGGACATGTTCCATTCTCTACATCCGGCGGCTGATTACCATGGATCAGCCAGGGCTATCAGCGGTGGGCCTGTCTATGTTAGGTAACAAACTTTGCATATTCAATGAGTTTTGTTTTACTAGGCTTACAATTAGGAACAAATGTGACAGTGATGTCCCGGGGCAGCACAACTTTGATATGCTCAAGAAGCTGGTTCTTCCCGATGGCTCCATTCTTCGGGCACGCCTCCCCGGCCGGCCTACTAAAGATTGCTTGTTTTCCGATCCTGCTCGAGATGGTGTCAGGTGAGCACTGAGGAGAGCAGAGCATCTTTCTTAATTCCATAATCGTTAATGTGAAGTATTAGGGGTGAGCATGAGTCAAGCCGGCTCGCGAGCTTCCTTGGACCAGCTCGAAAATCAACTCGAGAAATTGCCGAGCTCGAGCTTCATGATATTTGATTTGATAGGCTTGCAAGCCTTATCAAACTCGAGCCTAAATCGAGTTTGGGTCTAAGCTAGGCACTAGCTTAATATAATTTAAATTTTATTTCAAATTTTATTATTTATTAATTATAAGTAATTTAAATTTTTTATTAAAATATAAATTAAATTTAAAAAATTGAGCTCTATCGATGACTCGAGTCGAGCTTGACACTGAGCCGAGCTTTGATTTCGATCAAATCAAGCTCGAACATAGAATTTTAGAGTCGAGCTCAAGCGTGACATACTCGACTCGTGATCACACCCTAATGTTGAATTGGTTGAGCTTTTTTTAGCCTGTTGAAGATATGGAACATGAACAAGTACAGTGGAGTGCTGGCAGTGTACAACTGCCAAGGAGCAGCATGGAACAGCGTGGAGAGGAAGAACACATTCCACCACACTAACTCAGAAGCAATCACCGCCTACGTCAGGGGCCGCGACGTCCATCTCATTGCAGAGGCCGCCGTCGATGACTCCACCTGGGACGGCACCGTGGCTGTCTACGCCCACACCACCGGCCTCCTCACCACTCTCCACTACAACATCGCAATGCCCGTGTCCCTCAAGGTGCTGGAGTTCGAGCTCTTCACAGTTGCACCGGTTTATGAGGTGGCGGCGCGTGGCATAAGCTTCGCCCCGTTAGGCCTCATCGACATGTACAATGGTGGTGGAGCAATACAAGGGCTGAAACATGATCAGGCCGTGGGAGTGGTTTCTCTGGAGGTGAAGGGCTGCGGCCGCTTTGGTGCTTACTCCTCGTCTAAGCCTAGGAAGATCATCACGGTGGGAGGGTCATCATCGTCGGTGGAGTTGGAGTTCGAGTACGAGGCTGCCTCTGGGATGATCTGCTTCAACTTGGTTGAGCTTCAAATGTTTCACAATGTTAAGATTGAATTTTGAATTGAATGTATGATGATGTCAAGATTTGTGCCGGGAATCTAGCATTTTCTTGCTCTTTTTTTCGGGAGCGATTTGTCTCTGATTATTAAAGTGAAATTTGTCTCTATCTGATGTGCGATTATATATGATGTAATGGGGAATATTCTTATTTATACTTTTTCTAGAATAATAATACCTTTGTTATATTTTTCTCTATTTTTTAAACTATAATGCGTTTGCTTAATCTCACCTTGGATCATTGGATGTCCATATTATATCAATTTAAATTTGTCTCAATTATTTGTGGTTCCACATCTATATATTTTTTTTTTGGAATTACAATTTGTTGAGCCTCAAATATACGTATTCAACGAATGTGTTCGACGAACTTCCTCCGACGGATGGTAAAACGACGAACGATTCCTGCAAGGGAGCTGAAGGGGCGGGACCGTTGGAGTCTCAAATCATGAAGAGTTGGGAGCCGTTAGAAAGTTAATGTTATTCAATATTTTGTAACTGTTTTCCACCCCCTCACCTGGTAGCGATAGTGCTATAAATAGACTAGAACCGAGAGGAATAGGACATAGTACCTTCCTGAGAATCCAGATATTGTAATTTTTCCATTTCCGTTTATAAAACTTCAACCAACATATTTCGTGCATCAACAACTGGCGCCGTCTGTGGGAATCACAGGAAAGGGAAATAAATGAGTATAGAAAGCCACCGGGAATCTCTCCCGTCCGATGACGCAAGAATGGAGGAATTCAAAAGAAATATGAGGAGAATGCAAGAGGAAATGGACCAGCTAAGAGAAGAAAACCGCAGAATCACCTTGGAGGCTGAGGAAGCAAACCGCAGAATCACCTTTGCGATTCCACCTCTAAAATCATATGACGGAACGTCAGACCCTGAAGAATTCATAACCCTGTACAGGTTCAAGATGCTTGCGACCTCCATACCCGAGGAAGCAAGGGAGGCCGACATGTGTAAAAGTTTTGCCGCCTGCTTGGAGGGACCCGCCATGCAGTGGTTCATGCGGATCCCAAGCGGCAGCAATCTCTCAATCGCCGAGTTGCATCAACTTTTCGTCGAACAATTTTCATCTATTTTGGAAGCTCGTCGAGTACCCGTGCTCGTCGTTCTCAGAAGTGCTCACTAAAGCGGAAGTTCAGCTCCGAAGAGAGGCGGAGGAGATCAACCTCGACCAGAGAGAAGGAGGAAAGACGTCGGGTCGCGGCGAAAAGGGTGGGAATTCCCGCACAGCGCCGCATTTCCAGCCTTATCAGCGCAATACTGACAGGAGAACCACGGGCGCTTGATAAGCTCGTTTTTCGACTCACTTATCACATTGTTTTACTTTTCTTTTATGTATTTTAGTACGTTTTCTTGAATAAACTGAGCATGAGTATATATTAGAGGGTGTTATGCTTGCCATGGTAAGATTTCGCAGGTTTTAGGCCAAATCCAATGGAGAACCCGTACTGAAAGCAGCAGATGTTCAAAGAAATAGTCACTAATTCTTCCACCGTTGGAATCTGAACTAATGGAGCATGGTATTTGAAATATCTTTGAGTTAGCTTTCCAACGCAACTAGAATCGGATCAATCGGAGTTCGAATGCGAAAGTTATGGCCAAAACCGTGAGACTGCGCAGAAGGGTTGGAAGTGGCGGAAACGTCTCTATTTCGACCGAAATAAAGCCATCTCGGCCGTGGCAAGGGCCATCTCGGCCGAGACAGACTTGTTTGGCGAGATTTGGCGAGATTTTCACATATTTTGGGCGAGAATTGCTTGGGGAACAAGATATACATCAATATGGAAGCAATAAATCATACCTTTTGAAGATATGCATCCAAGGCCTCAACGCTACTGCTATATAAACTATTCAATAGCTCAGAATTATCAGCCCCTTTAGTTTTGAAAACCTTCTTTTAATTTTTTATCTTCTTCCCCCTTTACAGTTTTTACACCTTTATTTTCTGTTTTCTTTAGAATTCCTCTTTACTTTTTGTTGAACCTTTACTTTTTAATGCAATCTTTATTTTCCCTGCAATGTTTATCTTTAATATGTTAGGCTAGAACCCTAAACAGGTTCTAGGGTTTCTC
>JAPKLW010000152.1:54223-203474 GCA_026898455.1 Plectranthus barbatus | reverse complement strand
GTGTATTTTGAGACCGAGAGGAGATAAATCACTAATTAGTAATTTAGATTTTAATTGCCCGACCAAGGAATTAATTCCACAATAAAAGGTTTTCCACCAAAATTATCTTTTATAGGTTTGAATATTTGTTTCTTGCATGTTGATCAGATTGGTAGATTTCCCTGGAATCTGTGCCTTTTAAATATTTGAATTTCTATATTTAATTATATGTTTTGAAAAACCAAAACCCCAAAAATTGGTTTGCCCAAACAAAAGATCTGAAAACCATATCTAGTACATGATTTTCCCTCGTTGCACTATCCTTGTGGGATCGACCAACCCTTGGGTTGTTTATAAATTTATTTGCCCTTTGCTATAATTTGTATGCAGATTTAGCATCGATCAAATTGGCGCCGTTGTCGGGGATAGTCAGACGGCGAGTCGTTACTGGAAAGTTGAAAACTTCTGGATTGGGTTGTATTTTCTTAATTTTTATTTTTAATTTTCGAGTCAGTTCTGTTTTTTTTCGTCGTGTGCGTGTGTGTTCGAGTCGCGTCTGTCTCGGTCGAGGTGAGTTCCACCACGGTCGAGACGAGTTACCCATCTTGGCCGTGATATCATTTGCCATGGTCGAGACGTATTTCTCCATCCCGGTCGAGATAAAGTCCAAAACGGCCGGGACAGCCTGATCATTTCCTCGTTATTTGTGCAGGTGCATGAACACACGGAGTAAAGGGAAGACACTCGAGCCCGTTATACCAGAGATCGAAGCAGCCTGCAGAAACATTAGAAAGAGAGGAAAAAGACTGAACTTCGAGATGGAAGCGAATCAAGAAGCCCCTCTGCAGAACATGACACCAGAGGAGCAGAGGCAGTTTGTGAATGAGGTGCAACAACTGAGGGCGCAACTTCTTGCAGCCCAAGCTACCCAAGCCGAGCAAGCCGCAAGATTGGCGGAACTGAATGAAAGGCAGGTCATGTTGCCACAGAGGTCTATTCTAGACCGATTTTTACCACAGCAGGAGGAAGTAGGATTCAGGGGTGGCATCAACGCCAACAATTTTGAGCTGCGCACAGGGCTGATACAGATGGTGCAACAGAACCAGTTTGGGGGGAGAGCCGTAGAGGATCCGTATGCCCACCTCAACCAATTCATAGAGGTGTGCGGCACGATAAAGCAGAATGGAGTCCCCCAAGACGTCATCAGGATGAGAGTGTTCTCGTTCTCACTCAGAGACGAGGCGCGGTCTTGGTATGCTGGGCTTGATAAAAGCCAAATTGGGACATGGGAGGAGCTGCGAGCAGCATTCCTCACCAACTACTTCCCACCGAGCCTGTTGCTGAAAAGGAAAGCTGCCATCACCACATTCAAGCAGCTCTATGATGAGTCACTGCATGAAGCCTGGAAGAGGTACAAGGAGCTCCTGCGACTCTGCCCTGGACATGGAATTGATCTCGAGATGCAGGTCTGCCACTTCTACGAAGGTCTGAATCCTCACACGAAGGAATTGGTGGATGCATCTGCTGGCGGGATCTTGATAAAGAAAAGTGGAGCAGAAAGTATGAGGCTTCTAGCAGACATGGCACTGAACAGCCACCAATGGCCTACTGAGAGAAGGATTCCAGTCAAAGCTGTTGAGGCCAAGACAGAATTTGATGTGGTCGCGGAGGTGAAGAAGCTCCGAGAGGAAATTGAGAAGCTGGGGACCACAAAGGTGGCTGCCAATCCTACTGAGCCGAGCATGGCAATTGTTCCGGTGGAGGCCGACTACATCAACCGAGGAGCTAGCAGTTCATCTGGAGCTGCGAATTTGGAGGTAAACTATATTGGAGGTGGTTATCACAATAACTACCGAGGTAATCAGGGGTATCACTATAACCATGGGCGATCTCACCCTGGTTTTTCTTATGCTAACCCCACTGCTGCAGAACACCCTCCCCCTGAGTTTGATGTAGGTACTGGAGGCGAAATTGTGGAGAAAAAGAAGTCTGTGCTGGAGGAAACACTTGAGAAATTCATAAAGAGCTCAGACAACAGATTCGGCAAGGTGGAGAATGAGGTTAAAGGCATGGCCAACCATATGCAGTTGATGACAAAGCACCTGCAGATGATGGACACCCAGTTGAGTCAGATTGCCGCTACCTTTGGAAATCAGCACAAGCCGGGCCAACTTCCGAGCAAGACAGAGACAAATCCAGCAAAGGCAAAGCCAGTAAATGCCATCTTGCTGCGATCTGGAAGGAGATATGAAGGCCCGAGCAATCCGGAAAGAGAAGATTTTGGGGGAGCAGAAGAAGAAAATCCCGAGCAAAATAGCTCTGTCTTGGCCGAGATGGCCCCCATCCCGGTCGAGGCAGAGGAAAGCAGGCCGGCCAAGATAGAAGGAGACACGGCTGAGACAGAGCAGTGCAGGACGAACGAGATTCAGCCGTCTCGATCAAAACAGAAGGCCAAGCAGGGCGAGAAAGAGAAGGAAAAGGAAGGAAGAAAAACTGATCCGGTGCCTCCAATGCCTTTCCCACAGCGGTTCGCAAAGAAAAGGGAAGACTCTAAATTCAATAATTTTGTTGAAAATCTTAAAAAGGTGAACATTAACATACCTCTTGTTGAAGCTCTCAGGGAGATACCGGGATACATGAAATTCCTAAGGAGGCTGATGAGCGAGAAGAAGCAGTTCGTGGAAAACGAAATTGTAAAGATCCATGAGGAATGCAGCTTACTCCTACAGAAGCAAATCCCGATCAAGAGGTCTGACCCAGGATGCTTCTCGATACCTATCGAGATCGGATGCAAAGAGTTCCAGAATGTACTGTGTGACACCGGGGCAAGTATCAACCTGATGCCCTGGTCCATCTACAAGAAGCTACAAATCGGAGAGATGAGAGCCACTACAATTACCCTTCAAATGGCGGACCGATCTGTGTCCAAGCCTAAAGGTATAGTAGAAGATGTTCTTATACGTGTTGGCCATTTAATCTTCACTGCAGATTTTGTCATCCACAACATGAAGGAAGATGCCAACACTCCAATGATCCTGGGAAGAGAGTTCCTCGACACAGCTGGTGTCCTGATCGATTGCAAGCAGGGGGAGATCACTCTGAGAGGAAATGAAGAGTCCATTACATTCTGCATTGACAAGAACAAGATGAAAGGGGAGTGCAACCAGATCACTACTGCTAAAGAAGAAGAAGAAGAGGAAGAAGACGATGAGACACCGGAGGAAGAAGAAGAAGCTATCTGGTGGGAACGAGGAAACGAATCAGTAAAATCGGCAATTAAGCTGCCTCCTTCCGAGTACACCACTGTCATTCAAAACCGGAAAGTCTTCATGATAGATTCAAAGGGTCGACGAGTCTGGACTCGACCGCCTTGGTGAGCTGTTACTGAGTCGAGCCACGACGGTAAATAAGGCACTGAATGGGAGGTAACCCATTGTGTTTTCAATTATTCCCTTTTCTATTCAGTATTTTCATTTTTTTTGTTTATCTCTGTTACTTCACCTTTATTTTCTTTTGAAAAAAAAAATAATTTTGAAGTCTGTCTCGGCCGAGGCAGAGGCTGCCACGGTCGAGACAGAGGACCGAGACGTGGGACACTTTGACCGAGAAAGAGGTCGACAAGAAGGCTCCATCCCGGTCGAGATGACGTTCGCCACGGCCGAGATGGAGTGCCAACAGCCCAAAATCCACGCCGGTCAAAGTCTGAAGATGAAGGATAAAAAGTTGGTGTCTGAGGCCAACAATTGAGGTACAGTTTCGAATTCTGAATCTGACTTCCAAACTTATTCTCTCTGATTTTCGAATAAGTTTGGGGGGATGAAGATTTAAGGGTTTTGAAACTCTTTTCTATCTTTATTTGCTTCTTTAAATTTCTGCATGAATAAATTTTTGAATAAAACGCGAATTGTGGAACTTGAGCATGTTTGAACCTTAGAACAAGAATGCGAGATTAGAATTGATTAACTTTAGTTTGCGTTGATTGTGATAGTGGTTGAGTATGCCTATGAATGTGAATACCGCAGGATTACTTGTTTTGATACTTGCGTTGGCATGAGATAGATGATGATCTGATGTTTACTGTGGAAGAAAAATTGTCCTAGGTGTGAGTTTTTGAGCCTGAAAGTCGATTGTGAGTGTGTCTGCAATTTTGAGTTTCTCTAGAACTTGCTCTGTTTCTCTTTCGAGACTGCTAGTGTGCACAGGTTTAGGAAGTGATTTTAGGCCATCTTTGTTTAGCCTATTTTCCCATACACTGTCCTAATTAAATGTTATCCCTAGTCAGCCCTTTTGAGCCTATGAGATTTTCTTTCTTTGTCTATGAGTTGGAAATCAATAGGGGAATCAACTCTTGTCCATGAGAGTGAGTTGAGATTTGTTTGAGAAAGGATAAGATATTATTATAAGGGTAAAAGCAAAAGAAAAGGTTGGGCTCTAGAAAAAGAAGTAAATGAAAATAAATAGTTGTTGTGTTTAGTCCTTATAAGCTCAAATGCATAATCAAAATTGTTTAGAGCATAAAAGGATGTGTGAAAAAAAAGAGAGAAAAAGAAATAAAAGAGCCATGGTTTGTGTTGAAAATCTAAGGAGTTGGGTAGATATCAATAGATAGTGGATTGATTGATTGAGGATTACTTGATTGATTTAAGACATTTGGCCAAATATTTCCCTACCCTTCACAAAAGCCTACATTACAACCTTGAATAAAGTCCTTTCTGATCTTAGACTTGTGTGCACATATTTGCAGTGGAGATTGAGATTATTTGCAAGCCTATGGTAGAACTTGATTTGCATGACTTGTGTGTGATCTCATAATTATCCTAAAAACTCGAGTGAATGAGCGAAACACTTCCCATGTGAGTCTTCCATAGTTTACAGATTTTCTGATTCTTTCAAAGATGCTGATGTTTAGTAGATTTACGAGTTTGAATGTGATGAATCTTGTGAGGCATTGCACTACTCTTCTGCTTGAACTTTTGATTGTTTCTTTTGTTGATTGAGGACAATCAAGTGTTTAAGTTTGGGGGGTTTGATAAGCTCATTTTTCGACTCACTTATCGCATTATTTTTCTTTTCTTTTATGTATTTTAGTACGTTTTCTTGAATAAACTGAGCATGAGTATATATTAGAGGGTGTTATGCTTGCCATGGTAAGATTTTGCAGGTTTTAGGCCAAATCCAATGGAGAACCCTTACCGAAAGCAGCAGATGTTCAAAGAAACAGACACTACTTCTTCCACCGTTTGAATCTTAGCTAATAGAGCATGGAATTTGAAAGATCTTTGAATTAGCTTTCCAACTCAACTGGAATCGGATCAATCGGAGTTTGGATGCGAAAGTTATGGCCAAAACCGTGAGACTGCGCAGAAGGGATGGAAGTGGCGGAAACGTCTCTGTTTCGACAGAAATGAAACCATCTCGGCCGGGCCGAATTCTCCATCTCGGCTGTGGCAAGGGCCATCTCATCCGAGACAGACTTGTTTGGCGAGATTTGGCGAGATTTTCACATATTTTGGGCGAGAATTGCTTGGGGAACAAGATATACATCAATATGGAAGCAATAAATCATACCTTTTGAAGATATGCATCCAAGGCCTCAACCCTACTACTATATAAACTCTTCAATAGCTCAGAATTATCAGCCCCTTTAGTTTTGAAAACCTTCTTTTAGTTTTTTATCTTCTTCCCCCTTTACAGTTTTTACACCTTTATTTTCTGTTTTCTTTAGAATTCCTCTTTACTTTTTGTTGAACCTTTACTTTTTAATGCAATCTTTATTTTTCCCTGCAATGTTTATCTTTAATATGTTAGGCTAGAACCTTAAACAGGTTCTAGGGTTTCTCCATCAGTGATGCTTGTTTAGATTCAAAAATTCAAACCCTTTAATTGGTTTAAATCCTATGTTTTATTTTAAATCTATTCTCATCGAAGGATCGAGAGATGAAGATTGAGGTAGGTTTCAGTTATTAATCGAAGGACCGAGAGGTGAAGGTTAGTAATAGGAAGTTAGGATTTAATACTTTTGATTATCTGTCCGACCAAGAAGATTCCAATTGTAGGAAAATCTAGATCTTTATGAAATTGATTAATTGGTGTATTTTGAGACCGAGAGGAGATAAATCACTAATTAGTAATTTAGGTTTTAATTGCCCGACCAAGGAATTAATTCCACAATAAAAGGTTTTCCACCAAAATTATCTTTTATGGGTTTGAATATTTGTTTCTTGCATGTTGATCAGATTGGTAGATTTCCCTGGAATCTGTGCCTTTTAAATATTTGAATTTCTATCTTTAATTATTTGTTTTGAAAAACCAAAACCCCAAAAATTGGTTTGCCCAAACAAAAGATCTGAAAACCATATCTAGTACATGATTTTCCCTCGTTTTACTATCCTTGTGGGATCGACCAACCCTTGGGTTGTTTATAAATTTATTTGCCCTTTGCTATAATTTGTATGCAGATTTAGCATCGATCAGCGCTTCCAATGTGCCGAGATCCGCCGTTTCCTACAGCTTGGGGGTCAATCCGGTTGTAGTGGTCCGGGAGATGGAGAAAATGGGGAGACTGGTTAAGTGGCCGAAGAAAATGATGAGCGTCGGACAAAACTCTCAAGGCTTCTGCGCCTTCCATCATGGTTACGGGCACACGACCATCTAATGTAGGGACTTCCTTCGTGAAACTCAAAGGCTCCTGGAGCAGGGGCACCTTAAAGAATTCCAGGGCGCAGGGAATCATAAAAACACCAGCTCCCGGACGCAGAATCTAGCGACAAATGCCAACAAAGTCCCAGTGCCCAAACCACCGGAGGTTAAACGAACGATCAATGTGATACATGGGGGGTGCAACTTGGCCGGGCACTCCAGGAACGCGCGGAAGAGGCATTGTCGCGAGGCTAAAGCCCTGGAGCAGGTAACCCCGAAACCTGTCTCACCTGACGTACTTGAGTTTGGGCCGAAAGATGCTGTAGGCGTTCAAGGGCCACATAACGACATGCTTGTCATTGAATTGCTGGTAGAAAATTGTCGAGTTCGGCGAATACTCGTTGACTCGGGGGCTTCGTCGAACATATTGTTCGCCGGGACTCTTGTCGGCATGGGAATCTCGACGAAGAACATAAAGCCAAGTCATACGCAGCTCGTCGGTTTTAGTGGAGAGACGCTAAGTCCGGTAGGGGAGATAATGCTACCGGTATATGCTGAAGGTGTTAATTTGTCTGTCAAGTTTCAGGTGGTCGATATAGAATCATCTTATAACGCAATTGAGCATAAAATAGCACTTTTGGTGGAGTTTTGGAGGCAAATCGCCCGAGCTAGGAGTCAAAAGAGGCTAGGCTCGCCCGAGTGGAGCAGAGGAGCAATATTTGGAGTTCAGAGGCGTCGACCGGCCGAGCGGAGCAGGCTCAGCCGAGCCAAGCCGAACAGAGAGCTTGCTTGGCCAATCTCAGCAGGACCGACTGAGCCCTGCCAACAGAGAGCAGGCTCGGTCGAGCCAACTTTGACCGGGCAAGCCAGAGCGATCGAGCCACGCATGGACCGGGTGATCCGAGGCCCAATTTGCTCATCTATAAAAGGGGGATTTTCAAATTTTTAAAGGACTTTTGGTAAAATTTCCAATAACCGTCACGAGAATTCTCTCCAAATCCATCTTCCAAACACTCCCCATCCATATCCAAGAGGATCTAGGCCACATTCCTCCACATTTGGTGAAGATCAAGGAAGATCAAGAGGTAGATTGAGTACAAGGAAGACAAGTGAGGAAGATCATCATTTGACCTATCAATTTGTAATGGATTCTATCAATTTCTCTATTGTATTGTCTTTAATTGAAGGTATGAGGAGCTAAACTCTTATGTGAGTGTTGTTTGAATGGATATTGTGTTGAATTGAGATTGAATTTGATTGTTTACTTTCCTTTGAGAGCTTGAATTGCACTAGATCTTAATCCTTACCACCTAGGTGTAGGTAATAGCCAGCGTAGGTGGTAGTTGATGTGAACGCTGTAGCCAACACGCGGGCAGAATCATCGTGAATAGTATAGATTCATATGATTTTAGTTCCAATCCCTATGCTGGGCTAGGTCGTAGGGCAATAATCAACGTTCTATTTGGAGTGGTCTAGGGTTCAATAACGTAGCTGCTTGCGAATTTTAGTATCATCAACCGTTAGCTCACCATGACAAGGGGTTAACGAGTGTAGGGTTGATTGCTCAATCTCCTAGGGATTAAAAATGGTTTACAATATGATTTGATTCAACTTGACACAATTGATATTCATTCAACACTCACTCTTATCTAATTGTTGCACTCGATACTTTTTCTACCTAAACAAAGAGAATTGATTGCTTGAATATTGGAAGTAAATGAACATGTTTGGATTATTGCTTTATTTCATTTATGCAAGGTTCTGTTATGATTTTTGCCTAGTTAAGTGAACTCTCAACGACTTGTTCTTTCCCTAGCTATAAAGTCTCCAAACAAGTAAATGATATTCAATAGGGCGAATTAGAAGAACATGGATTGATAAAATTTAACATGATATTGTAGGGTTTTCCCGTGAACCGAATCACCAAAACCAATTTGAACCGGATCGATTTATGGATATTGTGCACAATTAAATACACAATAAATCCTAGCATGCTCCCATGAATTTAATACAATATTTTGGTTTGAGAATTACCGTAATTCCGTAGTCTCAGTTCCGATCTTTTGCGTTTGAACTTCCACTTTAATTCAACCACGCAATTCGATTTTTATCTGTGGAAGTAGAAATTAGAAATCTAATTTCTAGAATAAAATCGAAATAAAGAAAGAAAAGAAATAGAATTTCTATTCTCCAGATCAGGTCTTCAGATCTGTATCCCAATGCTGTTCAGATCTACTACTGGTGAGGACTCCGTGGATCTGTGATTTGAGCAGGACCAAAATCGAAATTCTCCTCCCTCTCTCTCAGGATCGGCACCCCTCTCTCTCTCTCTCTTAGGGTTTCTGTTTTTCAACTGTGATACAACTTATGAGAGAGAGCTGTCTATTTATAGACCTAGGGTTTTATCCCTAATGGGCTCCTGAGCTCAATTCAGCATATTTATTTGGGCCAGACCTGGGACCTAATGCAAATAATAAAGTGGGCCTATAAATTAATTAATTCCATGTCCACAACCCAGGACACAATTAATTAATTAATATTAATTCTTTTTCACCACAGAATTAATATTGACCTACCCCTTTATTACCACGTAGTGAGAACGGACTGCATTAATTGAGAATCCCCATATTTAAGGTTACCGAACATTCATTAATTAATCGGAGCCTCTAACAAGCTCTAACTACAATTAATTAATATCTTATAATTCCTGAGTAGTACCACTCAAACCTTATCACTCGTGCCTGAACTTAATCAGCCTTCAAGACTTTGGCACGATGAATGTTATTGAGCTCCTCAGGGAATGTCCCCATCCTATTACTCGGATATGGATTCCTAATCCCAGTCTCAGGCAGTACTACACGAACCGCAGTTACCCAAGATGCGGATATACGAGCACATTACTTAGGCTCTCCACCATGGCAAGTCAAAGCAATAGTCAATCCATGCAAACCCCTGAACCTTCGTTAGGGTTTGGACTCAATCAAAATGAGATCTTGTATTTGCTGATGTCAGACAGACAAATACATCTGAACGGTCCATCAATACGCCACCTCTTGCGTACCAGCATGTCAAGTAACCATGACAGACTACTTATTTTGACAATGCCGCAGCCATCCGGACAGACGTATCCTCATACACTATCTCGGCTGTGATCAGGTTTATGTCTCACTAGGTCAAGTGATCATACTGTCTTCCGCGATCTACAACACGCCATATGATCATTCCTATCGATGAGACAAGAGGATACCATTGTTCGTACACGTATTTTGTTTAACAGATAGGAGAAATAAACCGTTGTATACTCATTATAATAAATGCTTTTAGTATACAAAACCCCCCAGATATAGTGTTGCATTTACACCGTACCATGTTTTTGGCACCGTTGCCGGGGAGTCTTCTAGTAGGTCTAGTGAAATTATTGAAAGTTTAGAGAGGTGTATGCTATGTGTTTGAAGAATTGCTTGTGTGAATATTGTTTCTAACATTTGTTTGCTAATTGTTCTAATTTTTTGTGTTGAATTGTTTTGTAACACCCCGTGTATTAATTTGATCTTGTAACAATTTTTGGAAATTTTAAGTGGATTATTTAAGTTTCGCGTAATTAATTTTTAGTTAAGGACCCAATTATAATGTTAAGTTGGATTATTATGTGTGTGTGAAATTGGACAAAGATACCATGGTTTATTGGTTGGAATTATAGAGAAGTTAAAATTCCACAAAAAGGGATTTAATGAAATTATGGTGTAATATTTCTTGAAATTATGAAGGAAATGAGAAGATTATTACTATGAAGTATGAATAATATATACACATTAGTATATGTAATTTTGGAGTTTGGAAATTCATATTATTACCACAAATATATGGGAATAGTATACCTCATTTCACTCCACCACCAGGCAAAGCTAGAGAGAGAGAGAGATAGGAGCACCACCTTCAACTCACCCAAACCCGCCATCTTTCCGGCCGTTTTTCGGTCAAACCCGGCGATCTCCGACCAAGCCGACGCCGCCACCTTGTAACTTATTCTCCCAGCTTTCTAAAGAGCTATAGTGGACGCCGTGGAGTGGAGTATCAACGGAGAAATTCTAGAGAGAAGGTGAGGTGGGTGTATATTTCAATTTTGAGAATTATGAGTTGAATCTTGTTTTTCCGACCATGATTTTGTATTTTGATGTTATAGACGAGTTCCTCATCGTGTGGAGAGCGTTCGGACACTTATAAACTCGTGTTTCATCGCCAGAATCGTCGTAGTCGCCGGAGAGAGAGAGTTTTCCGGTGAGCTTCTATCTTCCCTCCATATTCGCGCTTAATCGAGTTTTGTTGTGATATTCGTGTTCTATGGAGTCTTAGGATCATAAATATGTGATTGCATGTGGGTTTTGTTGGTCGTAATGGCCGAAATCGGGAGTTGCAGGTTTGCCGTGCGTATTCACGGAGAAGACGACCCGTATCGACCGATATGGACGTATATCGGCCGATACAGGCATTTCGGTCGAGATCTCCTATCTCGGTCAAAATGTTTGTTTGGGTTGAGATAGGGGTAAACTCGGTCGAGGTGAAGAAAGTCCCCGTAATAGCTAATATCGGTCGAGTCAGTTATATCGACCGATATGAAGGGCATATCGGTCGACACAGTCGTATCGACCGATATGAAAGGAAAATGGTCGACACAACCGTATCGGCCGAAATAGATGTGTATCGGTCGATACAGACATCTCGACCAAGATGTTTTCTGTTTCGGTCGAAACAGAGAGTCAGACCTTCCAGTTTTGCATTTTCGTTCCTTCCCAAATTCTTTTCAAGTCTTGTTCGATTCTTGAGATTAAGACATTATATTAAGTTATGCGAGTTGTCATGTCTTAGTTTGTTCGTACTAATCCGAATATCCCTGACCAATTGTAGGAGTTTGAAAGCGAGGACCAATTGAGCTCAATCTAGCAAAGAAACATCTATACAAAGTCAAGAACGAGGTGGGAAACTATTTCAGTAAAAACTAAAATGCGCGTTTTCATTTTCAAAATGTGTTACAAAATGTTTTGCTTTAAAATGAGACTGCTATGCATGTTTTGTGCTATTATATCTGTCCTCTGTCGTTTCCCATTGACAAGAGAGAAAAACTAATGAGTTTAGAACCAGGTTCTCATAACTGCGCTAGAACTCAATTAGTAGTATGGAGTAGCGACTCCATATGATTGGGAATTGGAAGATATAAGGTGGAAATTGTTGTATTTAGATATGGTGGTTATGAATGATGTTATTAAACGATCGGGTCTCAAAATGGATTGCTGAGACTAGTGCACGTGTTTACATTCCTGACTGATCATCGTAACTTTGAAGTCGGCCAACTTCCAGTTACAACACTAAAATAGATATGATAACATGTAAATAGCACATGCGTGAAAATAAAATGTTTTGGATAGCGTGGATCTTTTCAACAAACCCCACGTCTATCTGTGTGAGTTGCATAGCATGTTTCCTATATAACTGTATGTTTCGGGCATGTTTCTCATTGGGTACGTAAGTACTCAGCCCCTCGTGTTATTTCTAAAACGTGCAGGTTAAGCAGCATGGATAGGAATTGTGGGGTGTAAGCGGGTGAACTGAAGCAGTTTTTGGAAGAATAACAGATCCTGTGACATGTATCTCCATATACATGTCACCACCACGTTACACACACTGCTGCACCACACTCTGAAAATTTCCTTCCCTTTTGAATATTTTTAAATCTGTGAACTCTTTTATTAGATTGACTCGAAGTACAATTACTTACTGTTACTTATCCTTTTATTTAAATTAAGTCTTCCGCTTTATAATTTGGGAATTGTGCTTGTTAAAACCTGAAACATCAATGTAACGTGGCCCCAAATTGGGAAGGTCAGTTGGGGGCGTTACAGAGGTGGTATCAGAGCCTGAGTTTTCAAGATTTAAACGATTTTTCAAAGTATTTTGGAAAACTTCGAGTCTTAGAATGTTTTGAAAAATTCGTGTGAAGTGTTCACTCATGCTTACACCCTACTCCATCCTGCGCTACCTGAGGTATGTTTTTAGATTTTAAAGTTAAAAAGTTTCCCTGCTTGCAATTTCAGTAGAATTTGAATATTTTGAAAACATTAAAAATGTTTTGAGAGTTACTCCCTCTGTCCCACTTCAATTGTCCATCTTTCCTTTTTTGTCTGTCCCATTTAATTGTCCACTTACTTAAAATGGAAAAATAATACCCACTCACTAATAAAATACAAATTTCCTCTATCTCTACTCGCATTGATTATTGTGCCAAAAGCAAAGTGGACAATTCATATGGGACGGAGGGAGTATTTGAGAATGGGAAGAAATCAAAGTTTAGGAGAAATAAGGAGTTGAAATGTTTTGATGTGAACTGATTTGAAGTTCGAATGATTTTGTGTTAAGTAAGAGTGCTAACACTAGTGATTTGAAAGTGAAATGGAAGTGTGGGGTTTGAGGAGTTTGTGTTTAGGAAAGTTGAGAAATTGATGAATGTAAAAGTTTGGTGTTTTACAATATGAAAACTTATGTGTTTATTTGGCACCTGTAAGGTGACCTCTTTTAAAATTATGGATAATTTGAATGATATATGGGATGTTGAATAATTTGCAAGCATTTAAACCTCAATGATATGGCTAAAGATGTGCTAGTGTATAATGAGCTCTAAGATGGCATAATCTGATGATGAAATGAGGGATAACTAGTACGCGTTGGACTGACTATTTGATTGTGAGCCTTGAAAAGGCACTGACTTGGCTTAATAAGGGTTGGTTGTTATGTGATAGTGTTGGGAGAGTGGAGTGGTTGGACGTGTAGCAGTTGGACTTAGAATTTGATTTGGGTGTGGAAATTGAAAATTTCCTTATGTATTTTGTTGACTAAGTTGAAAGGGTGAATTTGACTTGTAGAAACTACAAGCTAATATATTGTGTACAAAATGTACATAGTGAATCCTAACAGATGTATTCAGTTTCGGAGTGAGTTGATGTATGTGAGGATCCAAAGGAACCTCAGTTGGGTGTGTAGTGTATTTATTATATATGACCTCGTACTAATCATGTAGTATTTATTTTGTTGGCATATGGCATCCCAGGACAGGATTGTGAGACGATTTAGGGAGTGACTTCCTTTCACTGAGGATAACCTTGCGTCGGCCCTAGTGGATTATCTAGCGCTTTGAGAGAGAGTACGCTACCATGGAGTGTCGGACAGGGAGGCGGCTGAGCTGACGATGAACCTAATGCCCGAGAGATGGACTAACTGGGTATCATCTTTTATCCGCTGGCACAGCGATAGTACTACAGGTACTATGTTTAGTTATCGGCGGTTCATGGCAGACTTGTTACAGAGAGTGGTTGCGGAGTGGAATCCTTCGCCGACATCATCCAAAGGTACACAGGCATCCAGGACCAGGACCTCATCACCAGAGTACACCCCAGCTTCACCACCAGCGCCGGCTGATGCTCAAATTGCACCCGTGCATGCTCCTACGTCGAGACCGAGAGTACGGCTAGTATCGAGTACTCCGACTGCCGCATATATGCCGTTTCCACCTGGTTATCCGCAGGGAGGTACATATGATCCCTATGCATTTTGTGATTCCATTGCTTCAGTGCAGTCCCCTACGTTACAACCGGATCCAGCGTACCTTTCGGATACTCTAGACCAGCAGCATCATCAGCTCAACAGCCACCACAGGACGTGGCAGGACCCAGCAGGGTTAGGTCGGCCCATGACTCAGGATGGGATAGTAATGAGATGTGGCCCAGACAGACGTCCAGTGGACAGAGGGATATGTTTGGGGGTTATGTGACTGTTTACCCTGACGGTACGAGCCAGGCGCCGATCTGCTTGTCCAGTGATACCGAGGGCAGTAGAGGCCAGAGACCAGTGATACCGGATAGGGGAGAGGAGCCAGCGCAGGCAGATGACGATGAGGAGAAGGAGGATCCGTCTGAGGGATCCGAGTGATAGATTTGGTGACTCTACTATTTAGTCGCTTTGTATTTTGTATTGGACTTTTTCCTATGGTTGAACGTATCTGTTGTTGTATTTTGGACCTTTTATTCTGATGATGTATGTTAGAACGATGTATGGTGATATTATTTTGATTATTGAAAAGATGTTTTGATTAAGATATTGAATGCGGTTGTTTAAGAGCTTTGGGTGAATATTGGATATCTTGTTGAGATTATTGTGGGATTTTGATTGATATTGTTTTGCAGAAGAAAGTAATGGAATATATTGACCAAGGTCGAGGGAGAGGTCGAGGCCGAGGCAGAGGCCGAGGCAGAGGAAGAGGTAGAGGCCAGAGGGGCCGAGGTTGCGGGAGAGCCATTCCGCAACCAGTGTATGAAGAACCATATTGGGAGGAGGCTCCCATAAATCAGGAACATGAGAACTTTGAAATAATATCAGATGAGGAGAGTGCTGCGGAGTAGCAAGTGCCAGTTCCGCCACCACAAGGGAATATACCAGAAATTCCATCCGTTATGTGGGTGGAAACTTTCAGAAAACAACACCCATCGACCTTCGATGGGACCGGAGGACCCACGGCAGTAGAGGATTGGATCTGCGAGCTTGAAAAGATATTCAAGCACATGAGATGCTCGGAGGACGAGAAAATAAACTGTATGTCCTACCAGCTCAAGGGAAAGACAGATAGATGGTGGGAGACTTATGTCAAGTCTATTGCACCCGCAGAAAGGGATAACATCAGCTGGGAAAGGTTTAAGGAGGCCTTCTTTGAGAAGTACATTCTGAAGCAGTATCGGAAGGAGAGGGAGGTGGAGTTTTTCCTTTTTGAGCAAGGAAAGTTGACTGTGGAGGAGTACGATACCAAATTCGGTGAGCTACTCCAGATGGCACCACACTTGGCGGATACACCGCAGAAAATGGCTGAAAAGTTTAGGGATGGACTTTGTGAGGAGATCCGCACACAACTGGCGACCATGAAAGGATTGAGCTATCAGGAGCTATTGAGTCATGCCTTGGACATTGAAGCATCCAAGAACAAAAAGAAGATGCCAGAGTGGGGAGCGCAGGAGGCGCAGGCTTCAGGCTCAAATCAGAAAAGGAAGTTTGAGGAGCCGCCAAGGCATTTTGTTCAGGGTCAAGGCAATCAGAAACGCCATGACCAGGGCAGGCCGCAGAATTTCCAAGGGAGGCCAGACCATCAGAACTTTCAGAGGTTCAACCCTCATCAGGCTCAGAGGTGGGATCAGGCAGGACCGCAGAACTGCCAGAGGTGTGGCAAAAGGTATACCGGCGTATGTCAAGGAAACGCAGTTAGATGTTACAACTGCGGAGGGCAAGGCCATTATGCTAACAACTGCCCTACACCGCCAGCTCAGGGAGGCAACTGCCAGAATGTTCAGAGGCCGGCGAACCAACATCTGAGGGCTATCAGAGGACACCGCCAGCCGTGGAGAGGCAATGCTGGGAACCGAGTAGGTGGCAGACGGGGTAACCAGGCACCGCCCAGGAATTAGGAGGGGAACCAGCAGGGCGGAGATGGACAACAGAGGAGAGGCCGAGCCTATGCCTTGGATGGGAATCAAGATGATGGAAACTTGGCAGGTATGGGATGTATTAATGATATACTCGTTATGGTATTATTTGATACGGGAGCATCACATACATTCATTTCATCTGCATGTGTTGAGACACTAGGACTTAAGGTAGAGAAGAATAGTCAGGATTTGAATGTAGCAATACCTTCAGGAGAAACGACTACTTCTACTTTAGTGTGCCGAGATTTGATAATCAAGATGAACGAGAATGAAATTCAAGTAGCTGAGCTGAATGTTTTGGATATACATGATGTAGATGTAATCCTAGGAATGGATTGGCTGTCAGAGAACAAGGCAACGATCTTGTGTCGCGAAAGAAGAGTGATCATTCCTTAGCAAGGGAATGAAGAAGCTTTCGTGCATGGATTTAAGAGGAGGCAGAGAGTACCTGTAATCTCTGCAATTCAGGCAACGAAGCTGTTGCGAAAGGCCAAAAACCAAGCTTTTCTAGTGTATTTGGAAGGTGAGGAGAAGCCTGAACTAACGGTGCAGGATGTTCCAATAGAGTTTACCATTGATCTAGAAACGGGTGCGGCACCAATTTCTAAAGCGCCGTAACGCATGGCCCCGAAAGAATTGCAAGAGCTGAAGGTCCAGCTACAAGAGCTATTAGACATGGGTTATATCACCATGGGGTACACCGGTTCTGTTTGTATAGAAGAAGGATGGGTCGATGCGTATGTGCATTGACTACAGAGAGCTGAACAAGTTGACGCTGAAGAATAGATACCCGTTGCCAAGGATCGATGATCTTTTCGATCAGCTCATGGGAGCTAAAGTATTCTCTAAGATCGATCTCCGATCAGGGTACCATCAGTTAAAGATTCGGAAGGAGGACATTCCGAAGACAGCGTTCAGGACTAGATACGGTCACTACGAGTTTGTAGTGATGCCGTTTGGACTTAGAATGCTCCAGCGGTATTCATGGACTTGATGAACCGAGTGTTTCATCCGTATTTGGACAATTTAGTCTTGGTATTCATAGATGATATTTTGATATACTCGAAGAGTGAAGCAGAACATGAACAGCATTTGAGAACAGTTTTGCAGACTCTGAGGGATGAGAAATTGTATGTCAAATTCAGTAAGTGTGAATTCTAGTTAAGAGAAGTGACATTCTTAGGTCACATCATTTCGGCAGATGGAATTAAGGTAGATCCAGCCAAGATTCAGACAGTGATGGATTGGAAATCACCAACTACGCCGAACGAGATTCGTAGTTTTCTAGGCCTAGCAGGTTATTATAGGAGATTCATCGAGGGCTTCTCGAAGATTGCAAAGCCAATGACCCAGTTACTATAGAAGAATGTCAAGTTTGAATGGACAGCGGAATGTGAGGAGAGCTTCCAGAAGTTGAAGCAGTTATTGACAACTGCGCCAGTTCTAGCAGTGCCGGAGCCAGATAAGAATTTCGAAGTTTATACCGACGCTTCAAAGAACGGGTTAGGTTGTGTTTTGATGCAAGATGGAAAGGTGATAGCATATGCGTCAAGGCAATTAAGACCGCACGAAGTAAACTATCCAACTCATGATTTGGAATTAGTGGCCGTAATCCATGCGTTAAAGATTTGGAGACACTATCTCTATGGAGTGAAGTGTGCCATATTCACGGATCACATGAGTTTGAAGTATTTCTTCGAACAAAAGAATTTGAATATGAGGCAAAGGAGATGGTTAGAACTCGTGAATGATTACGATCTGACGATTAATTATCACCCGGGCAAGACTAATTCAGTAGCAGATGCCTTGAGCAGGAAAGGAGAAGCTCAGTTAGGCTGTATGCTTACAAGAGAGAGTAATTTGATCAGAGAGTTTGAGAAACTGAGCTTGGAAGTGATATCGCCTTCGGAGAGGTAGCAGTGCAATTTAGCAGCTTTGACAGTAGTGCCAGATCTGAGAGAGAGAATTTTGAAGGCACAGAAGGGAGACGTAGAGATTGAGAAGTTGCGTCAGAAGCTGAAAATCAAGCCAGTGGGAGAGTATCGAGAAGCAGATGACAGTACACTGTGGTTCAGTGACCCAATTTTGGTGCCGAGCAATGAGGAGTTAAGGAATGAGATATTTGAGTGTGGCACATGATACGCCGTATACTGCTCACCCAGGAAGTACTAAGATGTATCAAGATCTGAAAACCAAGTACTGGTGGGATAGTATGAAGAAAGATGTAGCCTTATATGTAGAAAAATGCTTAGTATGTCAGCAAGTTAAGGCTTTACATCAACGGTCGTACGGAAAGTTGCAGCCGTTACACATTCCTGAGTGGAAATGGGAACATATCACCATGGATTTCGTGACAGGGTTACCGAGGTCACAGAAGGGGAATACAATGATATGGGTTATCGTGGATCGTCTAATGAAGAGTGCTCACTTTTTGCCAATTAAAGTAAATTATGGGTCAGATAAGCCTGCACAAATATATGTCCGAGAGATAGTCAGACTGCACGGAGTGCCGAAGTCCATTACGTCTGACAGAGATGCAAAATTTACATCTCGATTTTGGATGAGTTTGCAATAGGAATTGGGGACTCGCCCGAATTTTAGTACGGCGTTTCACCCTCAATCGGATGGTCAGTCTGAAAAGACCATTCAAACTCTCGAGGACATGTTAAGAACAGTGATGTTGGACCGAGGAAGCAGTTGGGAGCCGGTTTTGCCTTTGATCGAGTTTGCGTATAACAATAGTTATCAGGCGACAATCGGGATGGCTCCTTATGAGGCGTTGTATAGAAGGAAGTATCGTTCACCTCTATATTGGGACGAGGTAGGAGAACAAAAGATTGTCGGACCGGACGCAGTGAGTGAGCTGAATGAGATAGTCCGGCAAATCAGAGAAAGAATCAGAGAAGCGCAGAGTAGGCAGAAGTCTTATGCCGACTCTAGGAAGGCAGAGTTGTGTTTTGAGATTGGGGATAAGGTTTTCCTCAAAGTTTCACCCTCCAAGGGAATAGTGCACTTCGGGGTAAAAGGCAAGTTGAGAATGCGCTACGTGGGACCATACGAGATACTAGAGCGCATCGGTCCAGTGGCGTATAGATTGGCGTTACCCCCGAGTATGGGCAATATTCATAACGTGTTTCACGTATCTCAGCTGAGGAAGTATGTTTACGATCCGAGGCATGTGATTCGCCAAGAGGAAGTAATTTTGAGCCCAGACCTACGATATGAGGAGCAACCGGAGGCCATATTAGATCGAAAAATGCAAGAGCTCCGAAATAAATCCATTCCACTAGTTAAAGTGCTTTGGAGCCATCATGGGCGTGAAGAAGCAACACGGGAACTAGAGGACAATATGAAAGAGAGATATCTCGAGCTCTTTGAAGTTTTGTAATTTTCGGGACGAAAATTTTATAAGGGTGAGGGGATGTAACACCCCGTGTATTAATTTGATCTTGTAACAATTTTCGGAAATTTTAAGTGGATTATTTAAGTTTCGCGTAATTAATTTTTAGTTAAGAACCCAATTATAATGTTAAGTTGGATTATTATGTGTGTGTGAAATTGGACAAAGATACCATGGTTTATTGGTTGGATTATTGAGAAGTTAAAATTCCACAAAAAGGGATTTAATGAAATTATGGTGTAATATTTCTGGAAATTATGAAGGAAATGAGAAGATTATTACTATGAAGTATGAATAATATATACACATAAGTATATGTAATTTTGGAGTTTGGAAATTCATATTATTACCACAAATATATGGGAATAATATACCTCATTTCACTCCACCACCAAGCAAAGCTAGAGAGAGAGAGAGATAGGAGCACCACCTTCAACTCACCCAAAACTGCCACCATTCCGGCCATTTTTCGGTCAAACCCGGCGATCTCCGACCGAGCCAATGCCACCACCTTGTAGCTTATTCTCCCAGCTTTCTAAAGAGCTATAGTGGATGCCGTGGAGTGGAGTATAGACGGAGAAATTCTAGAGAGAAGGTGAGGTGGGTGTATATTTCAATTTTGAGAATTATGAGTTGAATCTTGTTTTTCCGACCATGATTTCGTATTTTGATGTTATAGACGAGTTCCTCATCGTGTGGAGAGCATTCGGACACTTATAAACTCGTGTTTCATCACCGGAATCGTCGTAGTTGCCGGAGAGAGAGAGTTTTCCGGTGAGCTTCTATCTTCCCTCCATATTAGTGCTTAATCGAGTTTTGTTGAGATATTCGTGTTCTAGGGAGTCTTAGGATCATAAATATGTGATTGCATGTGGGTTTTGTCGGCCGGAATGGCCGAAATCGGGAGTTGCAGGTTCGCCGTGCGTATTGATGGAGAAGACGACCCGTATCGACCTATATGGATGTATATCAGCCGATACAGGCATTTCGGTCGAGATCTCCTATCTCGGTCGAAATGTTTGTTTCGGTCGAGAAAGGGGTAAACTCGGTCGAGGTGAAGAAAGTCCCCATAATAGCTAATATCGGTCGAGTCAGTTTTATCGACCGATATGAAGGGCATATCGGTCGACACAGTCGTATCGACCGATATGAAAGGAAAACGGTCAACACAACCGTATCGGCCAAAATGGATGTGTATCGGTCGATACAGAAATCTCGACCAAGATGTTTTATATTTCGATCGAAACAGAGAGTCAGACCTTCCAGTTTTGCATTTTTGTTCCTTCCCGAATTCTTTTCAAGTCTTGTTCGATTCTTGAGATTAAGACATTATATTAAGTTATGCGAGTTGTCATGTCTTAGTTTGTTCGTACTAATCCGAATATCCCTGACCAATTGTAGGAGTTTGAAAGCGAGGACCAGTTGAGCTCAATCTAGCAAAGAAACATCTATACAAAGTCAAGAACGAGGTGGGAAACTTTTTCAGTAAAAACTAAAATGCGCGTTTTCATTTTCAAAATGTGTTACAAAATGTTTTGCTTTAAAATGAGACTGCTATGCATGTTTTGTGCTATTATATCTGTCCTCTATTGTTTCCCATCGATAAGAGAGGAAAACTAATGAGTTTAGAACCAGGTTCTCATAACTGCACTCGAACTCAATTAGTAGTATGGAGTAGCGACTCCATATGATTGGGAATTGGAAGATATAAGGTGGAAATTGTTGTATTTGGATATGGTGGTTATGAATGATGTTATTAAACGATCGGGTCTCAAAATGGATTGCTGAGACTAGTGCACTTAGATGACAGTAGGTTGAGTGTGTTTACATTCCTGACTGATCATTGTAACTTGGAAGTCGGCCAATTCCAGTTACAACATTGAAATAGATATGATAACATGTAAATAGCACGTGCGTGAAAATAAAATGTTTTGGATAGCGTGGATCTTTTCAACAAACCCCACGTCTATCTGTGTGAGTTCCATAGCATGTTTCCTATATAACTGTATGTTTCGGACATGTTTCTCATTGGGTACGTAAGTACTCAGCCCCTCGCATTATTTCTAAAACGTGCAGGTTAAGCAGCATGGATGGGAATTGCGGGGTGTAAGCAGGTGAACTGAAGCAGTTTTTGGAAGAATAACAGATCATGTGACATGTATCTCCATATACATGTCACCACCACGTTACACACACTGCTGCACCACACTCTGAAAATTTCCTTCCCTTTTGAATATTTTTAAATCTGTGAACTCTTTTATTAGATTGACTCGAAGTACAATTACTTACTGTTACTTATCCTTTTATTTAAATTAAGTCTTCCGCTTTATAATTTGGGAATTATGCTTGTTAAAACCTGAAACATCAATGTAACGTGGCCCCAAATTGGGAAGGTCAGTTGGGGGCGTTACATGTTTTGTCTTGTAATTGGTTTTGGTGATTATTCTTAGGTAGTTTATGATCACTCGATCAAAGGCTAGGGAGCTTGAGGAGAGAAAATTTCAAGAAAGAAGAGGAAATAGTGAAATTGATTTGGATATGGCTAACCAAGGAGAGGACACGGTTAGGATTGAAGAGTTGGAGAGACAGCTTGAGTTAATGAAAGCAGTGCTTAATGAGAGGAATGGTCCACGTAGACCACTTCAAAACCTTTTCCGACCTCGAGGGGAACCGATAACGGGAGGTTTTCGGTTAGGAGTGAATGCTACGCAATTTGAAATTAAGCCGCAGCTGGTCCGAATGATCCAGAACAATCGATTTGGGGGGCATGTGACCGAGGATCCGAATGTCCACATAGCTAGATTCTTGGAGATCATGGATACCATAAAGATCAACCAAGTTCCCCAAGATCAAATACGGTTACGGTTATTCTCATTTTTTATGAGGGATGGAGCGAGAAATTGGTTCGAAGGATTAGACAAATCAAACATTGCCACTTGGGAAGAGTTAAAAGAAAAGTTTTTGTTCAAGTTTTTCCGCCAAGTTTGACTTTGAAGAGAAGGGCCGATATAATATCGTTTGGGCAAAGGTACGATGAACCGCTTAACGAAGCGTGGGATCGGTTCCGAGAGCTTCTGCGCAAATTGGCAAATGTCAACTAATTTGCCAATTTTATGGAGGATTGGGATATGAATTGAAGACATTGTTGGATGCATCATCTGGGGGAGTATTTCTCGATTTAGAAGAACATGAAGCATGGAGATTGATTGAGCGGATAGCTACCAATAACTGCTAATGGTCAAGAGAGAGAATGGATCGTAAGGCTGTTAAGTCCCTGAGAGAGAAAAATAAGATAGAAGCGTTGCGAGTACAAATGGCTTTAATGTAAGAAAAAATGGAAAGTTGATGTGTAAGCTTGAGGGAAAGGATGATGTGTACAGAGAAGATGTCCATACTATGGATCATGAGTGGAGAAATCAGCAAGAGTATGAGCCATACAGTGGGGAAAATTCATATTACTCATGGCAAGGGCCAAGTTTACCTTCACAAACTTGTTGGAATGGACCGAGAAATGTGTATTTGGAAGAAGAAGATGAGATACCAGAGATAGAGGTGGACGTAAAATGGAAATGTGAGAAAAATATGGAGTTGTTGGAAGACATCAAGACACTAGTCTCTTGCATAATGAATCAATTGAGTTTGAAGAAAGAAGGTCCTTTGGGAGGAGCGTGTGGAGCTATAACAACCAGAAGTGGACAATCCTATGAGGGACCGAAACAAAGGGAATATGATGGATTAAAAGATAAGACTGAAGGAGGTACTAGGAAGAAGGTTACCTTCAAAGAGGAAGAAAAGTCATTCCAAAGAAAGCTAAGGAAAAAGAAGTGACAGGGGATAAATCTTTGGAGAAGGAGTCTACACCTCTTATGCCTTTCCCTCAACGCATTGAGAAAAGTAGGAAGAATAGGAAGTTGCTCGAGAGCATATGAGCAAGATCCAAATAAATCTTCCCTTATTAGAAGTTCTACAAGAGATGTCGGTGTACATCAAGATGTTGAAAGAAATGTTTACCCAAAAGAGTAAGTATGGCATTGGTGAATATGAGACGGTGAACCTTTTTGAGGAGTGTAGCACTGTAATTCAAAGGAAGATGCCATTCAAATGGCAAGATCCAGGGAGTTTCACTATTTAATGCATAATTGGTGAAATGGAAGTAACTAGAGCTTTGTTTGACTCGGGGGCTAGCATCAATCCAATGCCTTAATCTTTGTTCAAAAAGTTGGAAATAGGGGAAATCAAGCCAACCACAATGACGCTCCAAATGGCGGATCGATCTTTATCATATCCGAAAGGGATTGTAGAAGACGTTTTGGTTAAAGTGCGTGATTTTATATTTCCGGCCGATTTTGTGATACTTGACATGGAAGATGATGGAGATGTTCCTTTGATCTTGGGTAGACCATTGTTGTCTACCGGATGAGCATTGTTTGATATGAAACATGGACAATTAACCTTTCAATTTGACGGAAGAAAAATCACTTTCTCTTTTCCGGAGGCTATGAAGAGGAGTACGGAGGATGAAAATGAAGAGAATTGTAGCATATTAGAGGTAATGCAAGACCCGAATTTTGTAAAAAGTGCCGGAAGAGAACCATTGGAGGAGATTTTACAGAACTCCTATTATACGGAGAATGTAGGTGACAATGAAGAAGTAAAAGAAGACATTGTGGAGTATGTCCGAGTTCTAGATAACTTTCCTATTGATGCATCAAATGGGGAGGTTAAGTTCTTAGAATTAAGAACTAAAGAGGAGGAAGATGAAGCTACGCAAAAGAAGATGGAATTGAAGAATAAAGCCCCAGAAGTAGAATTGAAAAAGTTACCAGATCATTTAAAGTATGCATTTTTGGGTGAAAATGAGACTTATCCGGTAATCATCTCAACCGGACTTTCAAGTTGTGAAGTTGATAATTTGCTTCGTGTTTTGAGGATGCATCGGTAAGCTATTGGTTGGCAATTGTCTGACATTAAAGGAATAAGCCCAGCCATTTGTATGCACAAGATACTTCTTGAAGAGACATGTAAGCCTAAGTGACAACCTCAAAGAAGGTTGAATCCGATGATGCAAGAGGTGGTGAAGAAAGAGGTTCTTAAGTTGCTTGATAATAATATCATTTATGCTCCAAGTGATAGTGAATGGGTAAGCCCGACGCATATGGTACCTAAGAAAGGGGGATTCGAGAAGGTAGTGAAGGAAAATGGGGAAGAAGTGATGGAGAGACCAACCAAAGGATGGCGGTTTTGTATTGATTATCGTGCTTTAAATTTAACTACTCGCAATGATCATTTTTCTTTACCATTCATTGACCAAATGCTTGATCGTCTTGTAGGGCACTCTCATTATTGTTTCTTGGATGGCTATTCGGGTTACAACCAAATCATGGTGGCACCGGAGGACCAACACAAGACGGCTTTCACATGTCCTTACGGAGTTTTTGCTTACCGGAGGATGCCTTTTGGTCTTTGCAACGCACCGGCTACATTTCAGATATGCATGACTGCTATATTCCATGGGCTCATTGAGGAGATTATGGAGGTATTCATGGACGATTTTTCGGTATTTGGTAATTCCTTTGATGCATGCCTAAAAAACTTAGAAATTGTTCTTGCTAGATGTGAGGAGACAAACCTTGTTCTTAATTGGGAAAAATGTCATTTCATGGTTTGTGAAGGAATTGTGTTAGGACATAAGATTTCTAGTAGGGGTCTAGAAGTGGATAAGGCTAAGATTTGTGCTATTGAACAATTACCCATTCCTAAAACGGTGAAAGGCGTGAGGAGTGTTTTAGGACATGCTGGATTTTATAGGAGGTTTATTCAAGATTTTTCTATAATAACTAAACCTTTGTGTTGTTTGCTTGAGAGAGATGTGCAATTTGTTTTTGATGAAGCATGTGTTTCTGCTTTTGAGAAGTTGAAAAAGGCTCTTGTGACAGCGCCGGTGCTTATTTCACCAAATTGGGATAATGAGTTTGTGTTGATGTGTGATGCGAGTGATGTTGCACTTGGGGTGGCCCTAGGACAGGTTAGGGATAAAATTTTTAGGGTGATTGCTTATGCTAGCAAAACTCTAAACCCGACTCAATGTAATTACACTGTCACTGAGAAAGAATTCTTAGCTATGGTTTATGCATATGATAAATTTCGCTCTTATTTGGTATGAGTCAAGTCGATTGTGTATACGGATCATGCTGCTATTCGATACTTGTTTAAGAAACCAGATGCAAAACCTAGGCTCATTAGGTGGATTCTGTTGTTACAGGAATTTGATGTAGAAATTAGAGATAGGAAATGATGTGAGAATGTGATAGCCGATCATTTGTCTCAATTGGAGGAGCCTGTTAGTGGAGATGAAAATCAACGTTGTATTAATGATAGCTTTCCAGATGAACAAGTCTTTTATGCTGCTTATAATACTCCATGGTACGCTGACTTTTCTAATTTTCTTGTCACCGGAGTATTTCCCCCTGATTTGAAGTACCATCAAAGAAAGATGTTCCTCAAAGATGTGCGGTTTTATTATTGGGAGGAGCCTTTCTTGTTTAGTAGATGTGCAGATGGAGTCATTCGACGATGTGTGCACCAAGGAGAGTGGAGACGGATAATAGAGGAATGTCATGCTTCAGAAAGTGGAGGGCATTTTGCTACCAATAGAACGGCCTTGAAGGTACTTTCTTTTGGATTTTATTGGCCTTCTATTTACCGTGATTGTATGAATTTTGTTAAGGCTTGTGATAGATGCAAGAAAATAGGGTCAATTACCTGTCGGGATGAGATGCCCTCTAAACTTTTTATTGAAGTAGATTTGTTTGATGTTTGGGGGATTGATTTTATGGGCCCTTTTCCTTCTTCTTGTGGTTATCGTTATATTTTGCTTGTTGTGGATTATGTGTCCCGTTGGGTGGAAGCTTGTCCAACTATGACTAATGATGCTAAAGTTGTGATGAAATTTTTGCAAGGTTTAGTTACACGTTTTGGAATTCCTAGAGCTTTAGTTAGTGATGGGGGAAGCCATTTTTGTAACAAATTGTTGGAAAATTTATTAGCAAGATATGGAGTTAAGCACCGGATAACCACTCCGTATCATCCTCAAGCTAATGGTCAAACTGATCTTGCCAATAGAGAAATCAAAGTTATTTTGGAGAAAACGGTGGCATCTCGGAAAGATTGGTCCAAACGTTTGGATGATGCTTTATGGGCGTATCGCATGGCTTTCAAAACTCCGATTGGTATGTCACCATATCAATTGGTATTCGGGAAGTCGTGTCATTTGCCGATGGAGTTGGAACATAAGGCATATTGGGCTTTGAAGATTGTTAATGCTGATTGGAGGAAGGCTCAAGGTGAACGAGCTTTGCATTTGAATGCGATGGACGAATTCCGCAATGAGGCTTATGAAAATTCAAAGATTTACAAGGAGCGTACAAAGAAGTTCCATGATATGCACATTAGAGGTAAATCTTTTGCTCCTGGTGATTTGGTGCTCCTTTTCAATTCTCGGTTAAAGTTGATGCCCGGTAAATCTTGTTCAAAATGGTCGGGTCCTTTTATTGTGAAGCAAGTGTTTGACAATGGTACGTTAGAGTTAACACGTGAGAATGGTCCTTGTTTTAAGATTAATGGACATCGGGCTAAACCATATTATGTGAATGATGGACCTCATACAGTGTTGGAAGTTTCTTTTATTGATTAAGGTACGGTAGTCGAACTATGGACTTTAAAAAGCACTTGTTTAGAGACAACCCATCTGGAGTTATAGTAATATTGTCTTTCTTGTGTTGTTTGATTGATGTTTTTGGGTTGATTTTTGTTTGTAATTTTCTTTGTAGGAACCACCACTGGATCAGGAGAAGTGAGATTGCACCGCATACCTTTTTATAAATTTAGTCTAACTTGTCTAAGTTTGGGGGGAATGGCCGGTATTCGGTGCTCTACTCTGGTTCACTCTTCTCTCTATCTCTATCTTAGTTTAGTTTAGTTAGTTTGAATTGATTTTAAATGATTTGATCTTCGATTGGGTTGTATAATGATATTGATCTACTTCTACTTTGATTTTGAATGATGGATATGGATTTGGATGTTGTTTGGATGTTTTGGTTTTTAATTAAATGATATGTTTGATGGATTATTAGCGAGCTTGTATGAGATTTATTTCTTTCTATTTGGTATGGTTTGGATTTGTTGAAAGGTTTGGTATGAATGGTGGAGCTAGTGGAGATTATCTTATTATTTTTGATGTTTGGTTTGTGGAAAGTCGGTGGAAATGTGAATTTAATTGGCTTGTTTATGCTTTATAGTTTGGTGGTGTTTTTGTTGACTTGTAGTAGGTACAAATAAGGCATGGGAGAGCGGTTTGATCGTGTCTACCGATGGGTAAAACTTTCTATCGTTTCTTTTGCCAATTAGTTCGTTACAATTGTTTCATGGCATGTAGATTGTTGTTAGGTTGTTGTGTGCTTGTTTGTGTTTGTGTGTGATGAACCAAACAAGAACTTGAGGTTTGAATCATGATTTACTTAGTAAGCTTAATATTTAACTTAACCAATGATAGGGTGGAATCTAGTTGTCAAGACATGATTTAGTTTAACTTTTGAATTGCCGAGTTTTGTGTGTGGTTAATGCATACGACTTGACAAAAAGCTGTGAGGTTTGAGCCATGATATTGTCATATCTTTATCGGTTGTGAGTGGCAAGATTGAGAGCACGAGTGTAGAACTTGCATATATTCTCTATCTATTTGGAATGAGTTTGGTAACTAAAAAATGATATTAGGCTATCGATTCTTAATCCCACCTTTCACTCCGGGAGTATAAGGTGGTTTTTATCATTGTTTTGCCTTTCATATCTTTGACCCCCGTGATTGAGCTTAAATGGTGAATTTCCTTCGAGATAATTAGGACAAAAATTAGGGGGAAAGAGTGTATGAGGGTAAATACGTTGATGAGAGTTGGGTTGGGAATTGTTTGGGGAATTGTTTGGGTATCTTTGTATTGCAATTGTTGAGGCAAGAAAGTTATGAAATGGAGGATTGATGAGAATCCTAGGAAAAAATGAAGCACCAACAAAATTTTTGGGTGCTTGAAAAGAAGAAGAAAAAGAAAGAAAAAGAGAGGCACCATGAATGAATGAATGATGGTGTTAGAAAAATAAGAAAAAGAAGAGAAAAGAAAAGAGAAAGAGAAAAGAAAAGAGTATTGTGAATAAAAAAGCCTCGGGTTTGAAGTAGGTCGATGAAAATAAGTTTGGGGGTTTTGGGTAATGGAGAAGTTAGTCACTTTTGCCCAAAACACCCTACCTTTTAGTAAGCCACGTTATAACCGAAAACAAAGACCTTCTTGATTTTAGAAGCCAACTCGTTGTAGTATAGTGGTGAGAATAGATGCAAGACTTTGGAAATTGAGCTCGATATCTTGTGATTGAGTGATTCTCATCGTCTCTAAACGCGTGAGGGAGTGCTTTCGTTTCTTTATCAAAAATTTGATGAATGGTTCGAGTCCTTAGCATTAACCGTGTCACAAAGTTAGGTGATAATCTTGATTGAATAGGGCATGCCAAGATAATTTAGATGAGTTGTGAGGTTGTTTCATGAGGTTTATGGATTGCTTTACTTTGTTTTAATTGAGGACAATCAAAGGTTCAAGTTTGGGGGATTATGATATGTGCGTAAAATGACCTATTTTTCGATGTGTGAGCGTGCATGTTTGTCGCCATTTTACTCTCATATCATATGTTTTTGTTGTTCTTTCATTGTGTTGTCGTGTTTTTGTGTTTTGAATGTTGTAGGATGAGTTTTGAGCATAAAATAGCACTTTTGGTGGAGTTTTGGAGGCAAATCGCCCGAGCTAGGAGTCAAAGGAGGCTAGGCTCGCTCGAGCGGAGCAGAGGAGCAATATTTGGAGTTCAGAGGCATCGACCGGCCGAGCGGAGCAGGCTCGGCCGAGCCAAGCCGGACAGAGAGCTTGCTCGGCTGAGCTCAGCAGGACCGACCGAGCCCTGCCAACAACGAGCAGGCTCGGTCCAGCCAACTTCGATCGAGCGAGCCAGAGCAGTTTTTTTAGCAAACTGGCGGTTTTCAGCCTCGATCGGGCGAGCCACACATGGACCGGGCGATCCGAGGCCCTGTTTGCTCGTCTGTAAAAGGGGGATTTTCAAATTTTAAAAGGACTTTTGGTAAAATTTCCAATAACCTTCACGAGAATTCTCTCCAAATCTATCTTCCAAACACTCCCCATCCATATCCAAGAGGATGTAGGCCACATTCCTTCACATTTGGTGAAGATCAAGGAAGATCAAGAGGTAGATTGAGTACAAGGAAGACAAGTGAGGAAGATCATCATTTGACCTATCAATTTGTAATGGATTCTATCACTTTCTCTATTGTATTGTATACAATTGAAGGTATGAGGAGCTAAACTCTTATGTGAGTGTTTTTTGAATGGATATTGTGTTGAATTGAGATTGAATTTGATTGTTTACTTTCCTTTGAGAGCTTGAATTGCACTAGATCTTAATCCTTACCACCTAGGTGTAGGTAATAGCCAGCGTAGGTGGTAGTTGATGTGAACACTGTAGCCAACACGCGGGCGGAATCGTCGTGAATAGTGTAGATTCATATGATTTTAGTTCCAATCCCTATGCGGGGCTAGGTCGTAGGGCAATAATCGAAGGTATGAGGAGCTAAAATCTTATGTGAGTGTTTTTTGAATGGATATTGTGTTAAATTGAGATTGAATTTGATTGTTTACTTTCCCTTGAGAGCTTGAATTGCACTAGATCTTAATCCTTACCACCTAGGTGTAGGTAATAACCAGCGTAGGTGGTAGTTGATGTGAACACTGTAGCCAACACGCGGGCGGAATCGTCGTGAATAGTGTAGATTCATATGATTTTAGTTCCAATCCCTATGCGGGGCTAGGTCGTAGGGCAATAATCGACGTTCTATTTGGAGTGGTCTAGGGTTCAATAATATAGCTATTTCCGAATCTTAGTAGCATCAACCGTTAGCTCGCCGTGACAAGGGGTTAACGAGTGTAGGGTTGATTGCTCAATCTCCTAGGGATTAAAAATTGTTTACAACATGATTTGATTCAACTTGACACAATTGATATTCATTCAACACTCACTCTTATCTCATTGTTGCACTTGATACTTTTTCTACCTAAACAAAGAGAATTGATTGCTTGAATATTGGAAGTAAATGAACATGTTTGGATTATTGCTTTATTTCATTTATACAAGGTTTGGTTATGATTTTTTCCTTGTACTTTGCCTAGCTATTTAGTCTCCAAACGAGTAAATGATATTCAATAGGGCGAATTATAAGAACCTGGATTGATAAAATTTAACATGATATAGTGTTGCATTTACACCTTACCACAGACCCAGCGGAGCCAGCCCTGTTTCGATCGACAGGATTCCTGTCGATCGACACAGAGGCCCAGAAGAGACAGTCGACACAGACTCAGAGGAGGAGATCGACAGAACTGCATAGGGCGTGTCGATCGACACACCCCCTGTCGATCGATAGGAAGGTTAGAACAGAGGCCATTCGACACATCAGCATTCCCAACAGCAT
Source organism: Plectranthus barbatus (assembly GCA_026898455.1). Taxonomy (NCBI): domain Eukaryota; kingdom Viridiplantae; phylum Streptophyta; class Magnoliopsida; order Lamiales; family Lamiaceae; genus Plectranthus; species Plectranthus barbatus. The sequence continues at coordinate 172,363 of JAPKLW010000152.1, read as the reverse complement.
TCCTCCACTTCCAAGGCTGCAAAGACACCTTCGATGCTGTTTCCTCAGAGATTCGCCTAACAGAAGGAGGATTCCAAGTTCTCACGCTTTGTCGAGAACTTGAAGAAGATAAGTATCAATTTACCACTGATTGAAGCTCTCTCTGAGATTCCAGGTTACATGCGCTATCTCCGGAAGCTGATGAGCGAGAAGAAACATTTCGTGGAGAATGCGACTGTCAAGCTTCATGAGCGATGCAGCATGGTCCTCCAAAAGAAGGTTCCAATCAAGAGGAGTGACCCAGGATGCTTCACCATCCCAGTGGAGATTGGGGGGATCTCGTTCGAGAAGTTTCTGTGCGACACCGGAGCCAGCATCAACCTCATGCCCTACTCCATCTTTCAGCGCCTCAATATTGGAGAATTGAGGCCGACTACTATCACTCTGCAGATGGCGGACCGATCTGTGTCTCACCCAAAAGGTATCATAGAGGATGTTCTCATTCGTGTGGGTCATCTAATTTTTCCTACAGATTTTGTAGTCTTGGACATGAAGGAGGATGGAAGCACACCACTGATCCTGGGTAGAGAATTCCTTGACACAAGTGCTGCCCTGATCGATTGCAGCGGTGGAGAGACCACCCTCCGAGCCAATGAAGAAAGGATCTCCTTCAAGCTTGACAGAAGCCGGCATGAATCTGAGTGCTTCAAGATTACTTCCAGAGATGAGGCTGATGATGAGGATGAAGAGGAAGATGAAGGATTGACTGAAGAAATCAAAGAAGACCGCATTGCTCAGAGATGGGAGCAAGGGAACGAGACAGCAAAATTGTCAATTACACCGTCTCAACCCGAGCTCACTGCTATCATCCAAGACCAGTGGGTTTACATGGTGGATTCTCATGGGAGGCGAGTCCGATCTAGCCCGCCTTGGTTTTGAATTGAGGTATCGTGGAGCTGCGACGTTAACTAAAGCACTTGTCGGGAGGTAACCCAACTGTTATTTGTTTTTATTTCAATTCCTTTCAAATTTCATTTTTAGTTTTCGTAATTTACGTATTTTCATTTTCTGCTTTTACTTTATTTTGGTTTTGATGTTTAAATTTCAAAAAAAAATTGGAGGAATTGCCTCTGTTTCGATCGACAGGCCGGCTGTCCATCGACACAAAGGCATGGCGCACGGAGAACCTTTCCTTGTGAGTCTTCCGAAGTTGATGGATTTCTTATCTCTTTCAATTTCTTGTGTAATGTGGATTGAAGAACCTTGATTGTGATGAATCTTGTGAGGCATTGCACTTTCAACACTTGAGATTTCTTTTCTTCTTTTCTTCGATTGAGGACAATCTAATATTCATGTTTGGGGTGTTTGATAAGCTCATATTATTACTCACTTATCTATATTTTTCTCCATTATTTCAAGTGCTTTATATTATGTTTTTAGTCATTTCTGTGCATGAGTATATTTTGGAGGGTGTTATGCCTTTGATGGATGATTTTTGCAGGTTTTAGGCCGCATTCATTGGAAACCCGTACCCAAAGCAGATGTGTTCAAAGGAACAGTCACGAATTCTTCCACATGTGGAATCCAATCTAATGGATTAAAGAGAAAGATCTTTGAATTATCTTTCCAACGCAACTAGAATCGGGCCGATCGAAGTTTGGGAGCAAAAGTTATGGCCAAAACCGTGAGACTGCGCAGAAGGGGATCGACACATGCATTTCTGTCGATCGAAATTCTCCCTGTCGATCGAGACAGAGAACAAAGTTGCAGAAATGACACAAATTCAGCCCGGATTCAATTTGAAGGTTGTGTCGATCGACACAGATGTCCGATAAGGCTGTTTTGGCCTGTTTTGGCAATTTTTGCTATTTTAACCCAATACTCAAATTAGATCTTTTCCTCCCTCTATATATATGAACTCAACCCTTGCACGAAATTTTATCATTCCTTAAGCATATTTTGGAGCTTGTAGACATTGGAGTTTTGTATTCAAGGTTCCTCTTGTTTTTACAAGGTAATCAATAAATGTTTTCTTTTATTCTAGTCATGATTTGTGGCTAGAACCCTAAACAGGTTCCAGGGTTATGATTTCTTTTCTGATGCATGTTTAATTGATATCAACTCTTCAAGCATGGTTGAATTCTCTGATTTAATTTAATAATCTATATTAAAAGAAGGACCGAGAGGTGAATTGAGATCTAGGTTTATAGTTGATAATTGATGGATCGAGAGATGAAAATTATTGACAGGAAGAGAGAATTAAATATGTTTGTTTTCTGTCCAACCAAGAAGAAACCTACATATGAATAATTAGATAATTATGAGATTGATTGATTTGGTGTTCTTGAGACCGAGAGGAGATAGTCACTAATTAATAATCTAGGATTTAATTGCCTAACCAAGGAATTTAATCCACAAAAATCTATGTTTTCCCCATTACTGAGTTGATTGATATTTGCATGTTGATGATTAGATAATCAGCCCTAGGATCTGTGCTTTTCTTTATTGTTTCCAAAACCCTTTTTTTTTAATTGTTATCTTTAAATTCACAAACAAAATCCCTTTCCAAGTTCCTTTAACATCTATGGTCTTTGAATCATGATTAGTACTTTAGATTTATCGTTGCACAGTCCCTGTGGGATCGACCACCTACGGGTGTAAAAATTTATTTGGCTAACCGCTTTACTGCGGTTATCAAGTCCCAATCTATCCTTGATTTTAACATCCTCAAGAGTTATTTCTATCGCCATTACCTTTTTTTCGCCTTAAACCAATTGTTCCCCGCTCCGATCAACATCCCCACCGGCCACCACTAGGTTACATGGCCTTCTTTGCACGCGTATTCCAATATGGTGTTAGGCTGCCCTTGCATCCTTTTCTCGTATCGGTGCTCAATCATTATAACATAGCCCCAATCCAATTAGCCCCCATGGCCTGGAGGCACCTGATGGGCACTTTGCTTATCTTTCATGATCTTGGTCTCGGATCACCTACAGTTCGTGAGTGGTCTGAGTTGTATAATCTTCACAAGCAGACCAATGAGAGTTATTATTTCTTTTCCAAGCATGCGAGCAGCCCTTACAAGCCTTTGATTAAAGGATGCTCTTCGAATAGTGCGGGCTGGGTCAATGAGTTCTTTTATGTTGAGATTCTAGCCGAACAACCCACTCTATCTGAAGTTTTTCGGATCGCTACTCGTAAGTTTTTAGTTCTTCATGTTATCTTTGTTATTGTCACCGACCTTACTTTTGTAGGATGTTCTTGACCTGCTCTCACCGAAGAGGAACGGTCTCACATAGCTCAAGCTTACAACTATCCGATTCAAGAGATCGACCGTCTCACAGGCACTCATTGCGCCGACATAAACGGTGTTCAAGATATGTCTAAGCTAATTCCAGAAGAACTAATTCAGCTTGCCCAGCATCGAGCCGACATGGAGAAGAAGAAAAAGAAGAGAAACTGGGATTTACTCGAGAAGAAAATCAAAGATTCGGACCCTCAAAGAAATCTTCTTCCGATGTGCCTCCAAGAAACCCGCCTATCGAGGAACAAGAAGTTTCATATGAAAATGAAACTTTAGGAACCCGTTAGCAGAGAAGGAAGAAGCAGAGGGAAAGCCAGAAGAACCCTAAGCCAGCCGAGAAGGATATACTCTATCTTACTTTTAAGGGTGATGATGTTGCGAATCCAATTGATACGACCCCTAATTTGATGGGTTTGCCCGTGAACCGAATCACTAAAACCAAACTGAACCGGATCGATCTATGGATATTGTGCATAATTAAACAAATAATAATTCCTAGCATGCTCCTATGAATTTAATGCGATATTGTGGATTTAGGAATTTACCGTAACTCCGTCGAGTCTGAACCGATCTTTCGCGTTTGAATTCCAAATCACAATTCAACCACGCGATTCGATTTAATATGCGGAAACAGAAATTAGAATACTAATTTCTAGAATAAATTGAAAAACAGAAAGAGAAGAAAATGAAATTTGTTCTCCAGATTAGATCTTCAGGGCTGTGTCCCAATGCTGTTCAGATCTACTACTGGTGAGGACTCCGTAGATCTCTGTTCTGAGCAGGACCAGAATCAAAATTCTCCTCCTCTCTCTCCAAAGTCAGCGCCCCCTTCTCTCTCTCCTAGGTTTAGTGTGTTTCAACTGTGTTACAACTTATGAGAGAGAGCTGTCTATTTATAGACCTAGGGTTTTATCCCTAATGGGCTCTTTGGGCTCAATTCAGCATATTTAATTGGGCCAGAACTGGGACCTAATGCAAATAATAAAGTGGGCCTATAAATTAATTAATTCCCATGTCCACAACCCAGGACACAATTAATTAATTAATATTAATTCTTTTTCACCACAGAATTAATACTGACCTACCCCTTTATTACCACGTTGTGAGAACGGGCTGCATTTATTGAGAATCCCCATATTTAAGGTTACGGGACATTCATTAATTAATCGGAGCCTCTGACAAGCTCTACCTACAATTAATTAATATCTTATAATTCCTGAATAGTACCACTCAAACCTTATCACTCGTGCCTGAACTTAATCAGTCTGCAGGACTTTGGCACGATGAATGTTATTGAGCTCCTCAGGGAATGTCCCCATCCTATTACTCGGATATGGATACCTAAACCCAGTCTCAGGCAGTACTACATGAACCGCTGTTACCCAAGATGCGGATATACGAGCGCGTTGTGTTGGCTCTCCACCATGGCAAGTCAAAGCAACAGTCAATCCGTGCAAACCCCTGAACCTTCGTTAGGGTTTGGACTCAATCAAAATGAGATCTTGTATTTGCTGATGTCAGACAGACAAATACATCTCAACGGTCCATCAATACGCCACCCCTTGCATAACAGCATGTCAAGTAACCAAGACAGACTACTTATTCCGACAATGCCACAGCCATCCGGACAGTCGTATCCTCATACGCTGTCTCGGCTGTGATCATGTTTATGTTTCACTAGGTCAAGTGATCATACTATCTTCTGCGATCTAAAACACGCCGTATGATCGTCCCTATCGATGAGACAAGAGGATACTTTTGTTCATACATGCAGTTTGTTAAACAGATAGGAGAAATAAACAATTGAATACACATTGTAATAAATGCTTTTAGTATACAAAACCCATCAATCTCCCATTTATACTCAAAGCATAACTAAGCTATTACAGAGTATACAGTCCGTCTATCTAACTTGCTATCTCGTTAACCACTATCCGTGGTCGGCATCCACCTCAGACTAAGCTCACAAATATGTCTTTCGTAAACCTTCTGCGGCAAGCACTTTGGAAATGGATCAGCAAGGTTGTCAGCAGTGTCAATCTTCTTAACTTGCACATCGCCCCTCGATACGATTTCTCGTATGATATGGTACTTTCTCTCTATGTGTTTGCTCGCCCTGTGAGACCGCGGTTCCTTTGAGTTTGCTACTGTACCAGAGTTGTCACAATAAATTGTGATGCTCCTCGGCAAACTCTGAATCACGCCCAACTCTAAAAGGTAGTTCCGGAGTTATACCCCCTCTTTCGAGGCTTTGGAAGCGGCGACATATTCCGCCTCCATTGTGGAGTCAGCAATGCATTTCTTCTTTGAGCTCCTCCAAGATACAGCCCCACCTCCCAGGGTAAACACATATCCTGAGGTCGATTTCTTCTCATCCTGGTCCCCTTGGAAATCCGAGTCCGTATAACCCACAGGGCACAAATCCTCACCTTGATAAACTAGGCAGAAATTCCTAGTTCTCTTTAAGTACTTGAGGATATGCATTACGGCAGTCCAGTGCGCCTGTCCAGGGTTAGACTGATATCTTGCTACTATGCCAACGACATAACAAATATCAGGCCTGGTACACAACATCGCATACATGAGACTACCCACCGCTGAAGCGTATGGTACAAGACTCATATCGTCTTTTTCCCGCTGTGTCTGAGGACACTGCCCGATAGAAAGACGAACGCCATGATGAAAAGGTAGCAAACCTTTCTTGGTGAGTTGCATGTCGAACCTGGCAATCACAGTATCCACATAGGATGCCTGGGATAAGCTCAACATTATTCTCTTACGATCTCGTAAGACCTTAATCCCAAGAATGTAGCCAGCTTCACCCAAATCCTTCATTTGGAACTGTTCGGATAACCAACCTTTGATCTCTGACATCACTCCCTCGTTGTTTCCAAATAGGAGTATGTCATCAACGTATAGTGCAAGGAAAACCACGCTCCCACTGACACAAAGTCAGTAAACACAACTTTCGTTCTCCAACTGTGCAAATCCATAGGATTTAATCACATCGTTGAAACGTAAGTTCCACGACCTCGAAGCTTGCTTAAGTCCATACAAGGACTTCTTAAGCTTCCAGACAAGATGTTCTTCGCCCTTGCGTATGTAACCCTCGAGTTGCTGCATATAGATGTCCCTACCTTCTTCAAGGTAACTGTTTAGAAAAGCGGTCTTGACATCCATTTGCCATATCTCGAGGTCCATATGCGCAGCTATGGCAAGGAGTATCCGGAAGGACTTGAGCATGGCTACGGGTGAAAAGGTTTCGTCATAGTCAATGCCCTCTTTCTGACTATAACCCTTTGCCACCAGCCTTGCTTTAAAAGCCGTAACTTTTCCATCCGCCCCTTTCTTTCTCTTGTATACCCATTTGCACCCTATGGCCCTAAAGCCATCCGGCAAAACAGTTTTCTCGTATACATCCATAGCAGTTATGGATTCTATCTCAGAATTTATGGCGACTTGCCATTTGGCAACATCCTTGTCCTACACTGCCTTTTCGTATGTCAGTGGGTCAGAGTCCTCATGTCCGTCTTCCGGGCTCAAGTCCGAAGACTCACCCACGAACATGTATCTTTCCGGTTGGAAAATGACTCTCCCACTACAACGAGGCATCGGTGCCGTGTCAGTAGTAGGTGCAGTAACTTGTGGTTCTGCACCTTGCACTAAAGAACGCGCATGTGGTGCTGAACCTCCCACAGGTGCACCCACATTCGCACGTTCCCCTTCCCTTGGAATTGCATTCTCGTTCTCAATTTCTTGAAGAACGATATCACTCCTTGACTTGTGATTACTCACATACTCGTCCTCCAAGAATCTAGCGTTGGTGCTAACAACCACTCTTTGACTCTCAGGACAGTAAAATTAACCACCTTTCGTTTGCCTGGGATACCCTATGAACAGCATTACTTTTGACCTGCTTTCTAACTTATCAGGTTCCTTCAACAGTACGTGTGCCGGACAGCCCCATACTCTAAACTTGCACAAACTAGGTTTGCGACCAAGGAAGAGCTCAGAAGGCGTCTTAGGAACTGATTTAGAAGGCACCACATTTAGCACGTAAGATGCTGTTTCCAATGCGTAGCCCAAAACGAAATAGGTAAGCTTGCATAACTCATCATTGATCTTACCATCTCTAGAAGAGTCCTATTTCTTCTTTCTGCTACACCGTTTTGCTGGGGAGTTCCCGGTGCAGTCCACTGGGATGTAATCCCATTCTCTGACAAGTATTGCAGGAACTCGTTACCGAGGTATTCGCCACCGCGGTCAGATCGCAGTGACTTGATAGTTTTCCCGACCTTCTTTTCTACTTCAGCCTTAAACTCTTTGAATTTCTCAAAGCATTCAAACTTGTTGCGAAGCAGGTAAACGTATCCGTACCTTGAGTAATCGTCAATGAAAGTGACGAAGTACTCGTACCCTCCACGAGCCTGCGTGGACATCGGTCCACACAAGTCAGAATGGATCAACTCCAACACATCCTCTGCTCGAGACTGACTAGCCTTGAAAGGCCTAGTAGACATCTTGCCCTCGATGCAGGATTCGCAGACTTGATAAGGTACAGCCCGGACTAAGTCCAATGTACCGTCATCTGCAAGTCTTTGAATCGGCTTCAAGCTGATGTGACCAAGTCTCAAGTGCCAGAGATATGTATGATCCTTATCAGAAGAAGTAAGTTTTCTCTTTCTAGGATTATCAATTACGGATGAATTGCATGCAATGCTTGAGGACATATTTTGATCGAAGTAGCACAAAGAGTGTAAATCAACATAACGGATAACATTGTTACTGCCAATGATAAAATCATAAATTACAAATATCCATAAAAGTTGATAAAATTTGTCCTGCCGATAAACCACGGCCCACAAATAAACTCTCAAATGTACTCAAAACATCAAAATATAAGGAAAAGAAAACTCCATGAAAGCTCCATCGTTAAACATTGCCTTCATCCAGTTTGGTATCTACTTGCCATCATTCACCAGCCTTGTCGGCACGGTCCCCTGCAAAGTACAACAACATGATCAACAAGTCAGCGCTTACAGCTCTTGAAGAGCAACGCCGTACTCTAATCATGCTTAGGTTATACATGCAAATAGCATACCTTGTCTAGCCTTGTGGGCCTGACAATCTTTCCTCCAATGTCCTTTCTTACCACACCTGAAACACTTGTCCCTCGAAGTTTCCGCCCTAGGCTTCTTCACAGCTCCCACGTCCTTCGTAGTTACCTTTCTAGCCTTCTTCCTAATCGCTCTTTTCCGCTTCATACCTTTCGATATTGCAGAGTGATTACCAGAAGTGGCTAAGGCAACCTTCTGAGGATTTATAACCGATTCTGTTGCCATCAAGTCATTGAGCAACTCGTTAAGAGTATACTCTTTCTTGTTCATGACAACAATCAGTCTGAAACTCTCAAAGGACTTGGGTAGAGAGCTCAGAATGATATCGACCTTAGCCTCAGCGTCGAGACCTCAACTGTGCACAGTTAGCTCATCCATGAGGTGAGTCATGAAAACTACGTGCTCTCTCATTCGTTGTAATAGTCTACTACCTCTTGCGAGGATTCAGTAGTGGGCACTTATAGGACAAAGTACTTGCAGAACGAACATGTGTTCTTTCGTAATCAGGATGTATTCGAGATTGCGTTTCCATTCCAGGAAGTTTGGACCAGTTAGAGAATTTTGTGCGATAATATATTGATGACACTAGACATAGACATATCTGAAACAAATAATCTTAAATAAGAATATACATGTAGAACTTCGAAAACAAATGCATTGAAAACCTTTAAATAAATCAACTACAAATGTTTTCCACTAATTGCCCAAGAGTTCCCACCGCAAGCTACACTCGTAGACGTTTACGATGTCAACCTCGACCAGAACTGCGGGTTTTAAGCCCCAATCCATTTAATTTTACTACCATGCCAGGAACCTTTTGACACTAGAAATTAATAATTAGTGAAAACCTTAGACCCAACCATCTCTCAAGAATAGGGATGCAATTCTTGCATTATATTCTAAGATGCTTCTAAGCGATTAACCACAAATTTAACTCCGGCCAAAAGAGACAGTTTAGCATGGCACGTAACCATACCGCACAGCCCTCAAAGCTTTTGTCATCTATAATTTAAATCAATCCTAGAATACTTGTAAAAGAGATATACGCAAGCTACACTCGTAGACGTTTACGTAAAACCTTCCCACTATTCACATGATTTAAATTGTTTGTCTAGAAATCCCAACAACTGTACACATGCACCTCCGGGAACTAGCAAGCTACACTCGTAGACGTTTACTAGAGCGAGAGATACACTTACAGCCTAAGATCGCTTTGTGGAGGTCTGATGATTTTAATTAAAAAATCCGCTAAGTATTTTTCTTTTAAAAGGTTTCTTTATGCGCACACATAATTTCTTTGTCATTATATTTCCCAAATTTTTGCATGTAATAATACAAGCCCAAAAATTCCCAAAATATAATGCAACAAGAAATTAATCACATAAGCATGCTTGAAAAGCTGTAAATAATAAAAGCAGTAAATCATGCTTTTCCTATTATCTACACATGCATAATTGCGCACATAAATAAATCACATATCATACGAGGACAATTAAGACAAACAAAAATTCCTCGTGGCCCCAAAAATAGAAAAAAAAATAAAATTCTATTCTATTCTATTACAATTTGAATTTGAATTAATTTGGATAAGTCCAAATCTTCAAGGGCCTCCATATCTTCAAACACCAAATATTTTGGGATTTGGGCCTTTGTGATCTGATGATTTGCCCTAACTCTAATGCAAACCCTAGGGTTTACACAGGATTGTAGGGTTTTCCCATGAACCGAATCACCAAAACCGAACTGAACCGGATCGATCTATGGATATTGTGCATAATTAAATGCATAATAATTCCTAGCATGCTCCTATGAATTTAATGTGATATTGTGGATTTAGGAATTTACCGTAACTCCGTCGAGTCTAAACCGATCTTTCGCGTTTGAATTCCAAATCTCAATTCAACTACGCGATTCGATTTAATCTGCGGAAACAGAAATTAGAATACTAATTTCTAGAATAAATCAAAAAACAGAAAGAGAAGAAAATGAAATATGTTCTCCAGATTAGATCTTCAGGGCTGTGTCCCAATGCTGTTCAGATCTACTACTGGTGAGGACTCCGTAGATCTGTGTTCTGAGCAGGACCAGAATCGAAATTCTCCTCCTCTCCCTCCAAAGTCGGCGCCCCCTTCTCTCTCTCCTAGATTTAGTGTGTTTCAACTGTGTTACAACTTATGAGAGAGAGCTGTCTACTTATAGACCTAGGGTTTTATCCCTAATGGGCTCTTTGGGCTCAATTCAGCATATTTAATTGGGCCAGACCTGGGACCTAACGCAAATAATAAAGTGGGCCTATAAATTAATTAATTCCCATGTCCACAACCCATGACACAATTAATTAATTAATATTAATTCTTTTTCACCACAAAATTAATACTGTCCTACCCCTTTATTACCACGTTGTGAGAACGGGCTGCATTTATTGAGAATCCCCATATTTAAGGTTACCGAGCATTCATTAATTAATCGGAGCCTCTGACAAGCTCTACCTACAATTAATTAATATCTTATAATTCCTGAGTAGTACCACTCAAACCTTATCACTCGTGCCTGAACTTAATCAACCTGCAGGATTTTGGCACGATGAATGTTATTGAGCTCCTCAGGGAATGTCCACATCCTATTACTCGGATATGGATACCTAAACCCAGTCTCAGGCAGTACTACACAAACCGCTGTTACCCAAGATGCGGATATACGAGCGCGCTGTGTTGGCTCTCCACCATGGCAAGTCAAAGCAACAGTCAATCCGTGCAAACCCCTGAACCTTCGTTAGGGTTTCGACTCAATCAAAATGAGATCTTGTATTTGCTGATGTCAGATAGACAAATACATCTCAACGGTCCATCAATACGCCACCCCTTGCGTACCAGCATGTCAAGTAACCATGACAGACTACTTATTCCGACAATGCCGCAGCCATCCGGACAGTCGTATCCTCATACGCTGTCTCGGCTGTGATCATGTTTATGTCTCACTAGGTTAAGTGATCATACTGTCTTCTGCGATCTACAACACGCCGTATGATCGTCCCTATTTATGAGACAAGAGGATACTTTTTTTCATACATACAGTTTGTTAAACAGATAGGAGAAATAAACCGTTGTATACACATTGTAATAAATGCTTTCAGTATACAAAACCCATCATAATTCTCCTCAGATATCCATCGACCCCACTACCATCGAACTTGTGATGAAGGAGCGCCGTCTCGCGGCCAGCAGAGGAGGTGACTTTCCTACCTTTCTTCACATCGCATGGCAGGGACCACCGTGGTTGACTACTGCTACGATGCTTTAGAAGTTCATAGATTATTCCCATGCCAACTTGAAGGTTCGATCGAAGATTCCTTATACTTTATATTTGGTTGAATTCTAACTTAATTCATGCATGATTTCAAAATCTAGAGGGAATGCGGTCTGTGTTTTGTACTACCATTAAGACAATTGTTGAAGAGAAAATAGATCGGGTAGCCATTGCGAGGTCGGTTGAGGTGGTCGAGGCATTATCTACTTTATCGACCAAGTTATCTTCGACTCAGGAGCTTGTCGAGCAATTAAATGCTGAGAAACAAGCCATTCTGGAAGAGTTGCAATCTGAGAAGCAATTTCGTGACACTTAAACTTCTCAATTGGCGAGCCGAGAGCAAGAGTTTCAAGCGATTCAAGCCAAGGCGAAGGAGGTTCGATCGGCTCTTGACAGGGTGAAGTCCGAGGCTACAGGATTGGACTTCTACGAATTAATGAGGACTCCACTTGGATGCCCAGTCTTTGAAGACTTAGCAAATTTGGCTACGGCAAAAGCTCAGGAGGCAGTCCTTGCCTAATATCCCGACCTCGACCTGAGCTTCATTCAGACTGGACCCGCTAATGACGACTCCGATGGCTCGGACAATTCCAATCAGAATGAAGAGCATAGATCAAATAATCGCGAGGATTCGAATCCAAAAGGATCGAATGAGGATGCAAGCAAAAATTAGGAGAAGAGCCCCCCTCAGTCGCCCCCTCTTGATCTTATGCACTTCATATGTTTTTGTGAACTTGAAGCTTTTAAAATCTCACCTCTGTTTACTTGTTTTAATTGTCTTTGGACTTCATTAATGTTATCCGAACACATTTGTAACTTTGGCAATTTATAATTCTAAAGCAACATCAAGTTTATTCGCTATTTATTCATTCAGTACTACATTACATCAAAAGTAAAACTTTCTCAAATATTTGATGTTCCAAGCATTTGGTATTGCTCTCCCATCAGGCGCGATGATTCGATAAGCTCCATTCTTCACAATCTCAGACACAATGTATGGTCCCTCCCAAGTCTGTCCCAATTTTCCAGCGTTTATTTCTTGTGTATTCTGAAACACTTATCTTAATACCCAATCACCAACGCTTAGGGTTCTCAATCGAACCAATTTATTGTAGTGGCGGTCGACCGCTATCCACCTTCTTTTCATCTTCTCCGTCGCCCCAATACTTTTTCATCCAATAGCTCTAGAGAATCGAGTAATCCTTTGCGATTCGAAGTCTCATAGAAGTATTCGACTCGCAAGCTTAGAAGAAGCTCTTCGATCGGTACCATCGCTTTGGATCCGAAGGCAAGTGCAAATGGTGTTTCATCAGTTCCTGTTCGGTGTGTTGTCCGATACGACCACAGAACAACGGGTAGCTCCTCTACCCAAGCTGATTTTGAAGATCCCAACTTTCTCTTCATCGTGTTCAGAATTGTCTTGTTAGTCGACTCAGCCAAACCATTCGCTTCTGGGTACCTCGGGGTTAAGAACAACAATCGAATGCCAAGGTCTTTGCAATAGTCCTTAATTTTTTTGCTGGAAAATTATCTTCCATTATCAGTTATAAAAGAACCCTGTGGGGATAACTAAAATTATAACCTTGTATTAGCCAAGAAAAATCTGAGGTTTGTAAAGAGCTTGTGAGTTTTTGTCCGTTTGCCACCTTGATAAGTAAAGGATTAGTTGCTTCGGTGGAAACTCCCAACCTTGAAACAACTGATTACTTTATAAAGCTAAGAGTAGTACCTATATCAAACAGGATATCCAATGGTGTACCATTATAGTCACTGTTGGGACCAGGCCCGATAAGCACACCGGCCCAAGTGATGACTTGACCCAAGGGGTCCATTCCTCTGTACCGAACATGTGAAGGGGTCGGTTTCAAGGCAATTCAAAGAAAAGAACCCTAGTAGCCTGGCGGCGCACAACCGTTATGAACCTTAATCGACCCCAAAAAATCTGAAGTTGTTCCGAGAATAGCGGCGAGCCACGGGTCGTCGACGCCTAGGGTTAGACCACGCGCTCCCTCCCCTATCCTGTCTATAAATAGGGGTGGGGAACCCATTTTTTGTTTCGATTTTCTCTCATTAAAAAATACGCTGTAACGCTGCCGATTTTTCTACAGATTTGATAATATATTCATGCTTGTTACGTTTAATTATTATTTCTCTTTTTGATTCGATCCTATTTTCGTTGTTGTTGCTTGTTATTATCTGACAAAGTTCCAAGAGCTCTTATTTCTTGATATACGAACCTCAACATTTGGCGCCCACCATGGGGCTCTTGGGACTGTTTTCTTGATTTAATGGCAGGTAACAACGAGAAATCTGGGAATCAGAGCAGAAACCCAACCGGGACTCCTCTGGTTGGACTCACTTGATCACAGGACCTCGTCCCCGTGCATAAGTTGGTGCGACAAACCTTACAGATCAGCGGCACTCAGGCCGTCCCTCCAGATATGCTGAACACGATACTGGCACAACTGGCCAAAGAATCGGAGGAGAATCAAAGGCTCGTAAAAGATTTGGACTCTAGAATCATGGAGCTTCATGCCACAAACCACACGCTACGAAGGGAGAACGACCAGCTCTGCCAGGAGAACGCTCGTAAGAATCAACCAATCATCGAGGAACCCTCTACTGGCAAAAAACAGGCTGACCCTCGCAAGAATCTCGCCAAAGAGTTGAACGACATGGTCGATAGTGACTCGCCTACTGGGAGGGACCTCGGCCACAGCTTCTCGGGAGCGATGACCCTACAACCGACCGAGCGACTCCCTACCGAGCAGCGTTGAGCGCCCAAGCCGAGGAGTGAATACGAGAGGCGACTTGAGGCTCGAATGGCAAGCTTCGAGAAGTTGCTCACCAGGATCCCGGGCGTGATACCACCGAATGCTCTGATACCTCGTGATAACTATGCTGATTCACCGTTCACGCCCGACATCACCAATACGGACGTCCCGACAAGGTTCGTGCCTCCTTCGTTCCTACTGTACGATGACACAACTGATCCTGAGGACCACGTGGCCCTATACAAACAAAAGATGCTGACCACATCCATCCCCGCTGACCTTCACGAAGCCTGTATGTGTAAGAGTTTTGGTTCTAGCCTCACAGGACCCGCACTCCAATGGTTCATGAACCTTCCAAGGAACTCCTTCTCCACATTCTCAGAGCTGCACATGGCATTCAGAAAATAGTATTCGAAATGTAGACGCATAACCAAACACCCCGACGCGCTCAATAGCATACGCATCAAAAAGGGGGAATCACTAAGGTCCTATGTAGGTCGGTTAAATCAGGAGCTTGCCTCAATACCGAATTGACCGCGATCGTTGCCTTCAAAAACAGATTGGATGTGACTTTAAAGTTGTACCAAGATCTGACCAGTCATCCCTGCTACGATATGGACTCAGTCCTTTCCCAGGCCTGGGCCGAAATTAACTGGGAAGAGGATGAACCGAACCAAATCGCACGCATGAACGAGCAAAGGGCATACGAGCTGGCCGGCACACAAAGCAGGGATCGGTCCCGAACCGAACCTTCTAGCTCGAGGTATGTAGATCGGAGGGATTACAGGAATGACCGTCGTTCAAGACGGGAGCATCCCTATAGTCGAACACCGAGGATCGGCGAAGTATCTTCAGTGCCATACAACCTCTGCATCAATCAGAATTACCTAGTCAAAAGTGTGCTCAAAGGCCTCAGTAACACAGTAAAATGGTCGGGGAAGATGAAGTAAGACCCAAAAATACGCGACACGAAGAAGTTTTGTGGCTTTTATAATGACCATGGACACAAAACCGAGGAGTGCCAAGCACTTCGCCTAGAAGTTCTGGAACTGCTTAAGAAAGGGCTCCTTATAGAGTACCTAACCAGCAAGGGGAAGAAGGCCTGGACAAGGGGAAGGCAAGCCAACCCTACCGAGAATGCGGGACCACAAAACGAGCTTCCATAGCCCGAGTGAATAATACATGTCATCATGGGAGGGTCAGAGGTCAGCGGGAAATCACAATCTGCCGCAAAGAAGGCGCGAAGAGCCCTACATCTAGGAGCCCCCACAACGACCTACAAGCCAGCACATGAAACTATTGAATTCTCGTGCGATAACACACACCACGACATGCTTGTAATCTTGCTACTAATCTCGAACTGCCAAGTAAAGAGGCTGTTGGTCGATAATGGGAGCTTGACAAACATCATTTTCCTACGGACCTTAAGAGAGATGCAGATCCCCATGAGCAAGATAGAGCCTATCACGATGACCCTCTACGGCTTCAACGGTGACCGGCAACAGACCGTGGGTGAAATCACTCTACCGATGTACTACCGTGGACTAAACCTAGAGGTGAAATTTCAAGTGGTAGACACTACTTCCACGCACAATGCAATTTTGGGACGACCATGGATTCACAAACTTAAGGCCTACCACCAAGTTCTTAAATTCCCAACACCTTGGGGGGTTCAAACTATCAGAGGGAAATAGAAAACCTCGAGAGACTGCTACTATGCCAGCTTCAAAGCCGTATGCACACAACAACACGATCAGCAGCCGAACGCCTTGGTTCGACATGAGGCCTAAGAATTGGAAGAAGTCACCATCGATGATGCCGACCCGACCCGCACTACCTTTATCGGAACGGAGCTCTCCCCCGATCTTATTAATGCGCTCGTGGACTTCCTTCGATGTAAAGCACACGTGTTTGCTTGGTCACACCGGGATATGATAGGAATCGATCCCTCAATCATCACGCATCGCCTACAGGTCGATCCCAATTGTAGAACCATACAACAAAGAAGGCAGAAGTTCTCTATGGAGAAAAATCAAGCCATAAACAAGGAACTACAGAAGCTCATTAATATTAGATCGTCCGAGAAGTGCACTACCCCACCTGGCTCGCCAACATGGTCGTCGTGAAGAAAAAGAATGCCAAAAATTGGGTTTGCATCGATTTCACGAACCTCAACAAGGCGTGTCCAAAGGATCCCTATCCACTACCACATGTCAATGCCATCGTCAACGCGACAGCCGGCCATGAGTTATTAAGCTTCATGGATGCCTTCTCTGGGTATAACCAGATACAAATACACCCAGAAGACTAAGAAAAGATCACGTTCATCATCAGCCAGGGCATCTACTGCTATAAGGTGATGCCGTTCGGACTAAAGAAAGCCAGATCAACCTACCAATGCCTAGTGAACTTCATGTTACAATGGAAGTCTATATAGACGACATGCTCATTAAATCGCTCAAGAGCGCAGACTCACATGCAACATCTAGAAGACGCTTTCCAAACGTTGGAACAGTACAATATGAAGCTAAATCCGGCCAAATGCTCATTTGGGGTGTCCTCCGACAAGTTTCTCGGGCACGTGGTGACCTAGAGGGGAATCGAAGCTGATCCCACTCAGATCAGGACTATTTAGAATATAGGTCACCCGAGGATGCCAAAAGAGGTACAAAAACTTACCGGGCACCTTGCCGCCCTCAATCGCTTTATATCACGATACTCCGAACACACACACTCCTTCTTCAACATGCTTCGCAAAGGAAAGCAGTTCGAATGGACAAAAGAGTGCACGAGAGTGCTCGAGAAGTTGAAAACTTACCTTGCCAGTCCACCGCTACTCTCCAAACCCATCGACGGTGAAACATTATTGCTCTACCTGTTAGTATTCGAGCACTTAGTCGGGGCAGTCCTAATACGGAAAGTTAATGGTAAGCAGCACCCTGTACACTATGCAAGCAAATCTCTGCTAGATGCCGAAATGCGGTACACCGTGCCAGAGAAACTCGTGCTGGCACTCGTTAACGCCGCTCGCAAGCTACGTCCTTACTTTGAGGCGCATCCTATCAAAGTGGTCACAGCGTATCCTATACGTGCCGTACTTTCCAAGCCCGACCTCTCGGGTCGACTACTCAAATAGGCCGTCGAGATCGATGGATACGGTATCCAGTATGAACCCCGGGCAGCCATCAAGTCACAGGTCTGGCTGACTTCATTGCTGACTTCTCCACCAATATGCAACTTAAAGCGGAAAACAAAGTCACCAGCATGACCCGGGCCGACGCTGATGTAGGCCTATGGTCCTTAAGGATCAACGCCACCAGCAACATACATGGCAACGGGGCCAGAGTAGTATTGATCGACCCACAAGGGGAAAACTATGAACGAGCCATTCGACTTGATTTCCCCGCCACAAACAACGAATCTGAGTACAAAGCCCTCATTCAGGGAATGGGGCTAGCTCTAGAACTCGGGGCTCGTCGAGTACGCGCAGAAAGCGACTCCTAACTGATCGTCAATCAAATGGATGGCACCTATGTCGTGAAGGAAGAGCGATTAAAGCTATACCACTCCGCGGTCCAAGAACTCAAAAACAAAATAGACGAGTGGGACTTACGCCATATTCCCCACAAGACAAATTCCCGGGCAGACGCCTTGGCCAGCTTAGCCGCCAGCAGCACCTCTCGGAGCACACGACCAATTCCCGAAGTATAGCTATCATCACCATCGGTCGCCACCCAGGGTCACATCGCTTCTATCAATCATAACGGGGGTGACTGGTGAGACCCTTTGGTCCAAAACTTAATGGAGGGGCCACCCCCTGACGACAAGAACGAGGTAATTAGAATCAAGAGGATGGCGACCCGATTCACCTTGATAAACAACAAGTTATACCGACGATCGTTTGGAGGACCCCTCCTCCAGTGTATCGCCTCCCCAGAAGTTGAGTTGGTACTCTCAGAAGTACACGAAGGCGACTGCGGTAACCACGTTGCGGCTCGGTCGCTGTCTCACAAAATAATCACGGCCGGATTCTACTGGCCAACTCTGAAGAAAGACACCGCCGAATACGTCAGACGATGCGATAGCTGCCAACACTTCGAGGCATCAACCCACAGAAGCATCGAGCCGCTTGATTGCAGTATTTTTATCAAGTAAAAATTATCGAACACGAAGACTCAATTCGCCCGTTGTTTAAGTAAAAGGTATTGATTATAAAACTTAATGTCTAGACGCGATAAAACAACTTTTAATATTCAATTATGAAATACCTAAAATTCTATGATTGATGAAAGCAATTAACTTAAAATACCAATGCAACTACGTAAGATTTCCAAAGAGAAAACGGTTGAGGAATATAGGATGGATTGGGGTAGATTATGAACACGTTTGGACTCGTACTGTACGAAACAATTTCAGTAAGATAGTTTGGGTCAATTCACATAACTCTAGTTATTACCCTTAGTACCGGTGCAACAACGATAGATTAATCTCAATCTCAACCTAAGTCTAAGTATATTGATTTCAATTAACTCCCAAAGCTCAAGAATTCTAAGACCTAGATATTAATTCACCTATATTATAAGTGAAACAACACCTAATTATTATTGCAATCCCCTCTAATTAACAAACCTATCAAGTTAGTTCATTGAGGCATACTTTCCAACACATGGTGATCAAGCATGAAAGGAACACAAATTCAAATCCACAATAACGATCAAACTCTTGAAATTTCAATTACTCAAATCCAAACAATATTCAAATCAATCCCAATCATATCCAATTCCTCAACAATGAGTTTAGCTACTCATGAATACAATGAAAAACATCAATATCCCAAAGTGAAACATAGAAGAGAAGGCAAAACAAGAAAGCTTAGGGTTTTAATGATGAATCTTCAATTTAAGCTTCAAATCCTTCCTTCAACCTTCAAAATCTTGCCTCGAGACGTGAATTTTTGCTTGTGCTTCATTCCTTTTTCTCTCTAGGGTTTCTAAGAGTCGCCCCCTTAATTTGTGATACTCCTTAGCCTTTTATAGTTGAGAAATCCGCAGCCCCAGCAGTTCGATCCCGAACGGGATCTTCCTTTGAAAATTTCCATCCCGAGCGGGATGAAATAAAAATCTCGCTCAAATCTCCCGACGGATCCCGAACAGGACAGGTAGGTCCCGAATGGGATGGGCTACGGCCTTCCTATATTTCTTCCCTCAAATTCACGCCAAATTTTCGAGTTCCAAACGAAACGGAGCATCCCGAGTGTTGGTCCCGAATGGGACCGAGCCGTCCCGAACTGGATTGGCCTCGGATTTTCGACATTTTCCTCATTTTTCTGTCCCGAACAGGATACATGTGTCCCGAGCGGAATTCACTTCATCCTTAGCCACAATTTCGCTCCAAAATTCGAATTTCTAACACATTTTATGACCTGCACACTCAAAACAACTCTAGAACACCAAGTGAAGGAAAATCAATGAAAAGAAAAGATATGTGTGTGATTTGTGCACTTAATCCTCATCAAATTATTCAATTCAAACTCCAAAAATAGTACAAATTACATACATATCAAACCCCCCAAACTTAAACCTTTGATTGTCCTCAATTAAAAACAAAAACTAGCTTTTTCATTCGCTTGTTGCAATGCTTCACGGCTCACCACTATATATCATTGCATATTTCAATCTCACAAAGTTTTCATTATGTACCATGTTTGGATTAATGCAAAGAACTCAACCTTACCCACATGTGATCATATAAGGTGTAACACTCACACTCAGCTGTATAAGGTTAATTTTCTTTCTTTCTCTCAAGCACAAGTACACAAGTTTCATTCATATCGTTCATCTCTACCACATTTGTTCACATTGAAACACCGTTCTAGAATCAATTAGGACTTTATCGGGTTGTAACGTGGCCTACTAACAGGTAGGGTGTTTTAGGCAAAAGTGACTCATTCATCCCTACCCTCTTCTCAACATTCAACCAATCAACCTCTCAACACATAAGTACATACTTCTATTCCACAATCTGATAAGTTATCACAATATGCATTCAAACCCCTTTTTTTCAATTATTTTTCTTTTCTTTCTTTTTCTTTTCCTCTTTCTCTTTTCACTTTTCTTTTTCTTTCCCACACAATCTCTTTCAATCATTATTTCAACTCAAACACAACATTCAATCCAAGCACTCACTTCTTCATACTTCAACTCATCCCAACCCACAACTTGTTCCTAAGCACATATGAAAGAATTCACGGCTCAAAGTGGCTCCAAAACAATGGTTAGGGCAATTATGTTTCCACCTTATTCTCCAACAATATCAAAGGTAGGTACTAAGAAGGAATGGCCTAAGATCATTTTCTAGTTCAATGTAACATGTTAAACTAAGTGGCATCGACAGACTCTACTCATTCCGCTTGTGCCTCGCCTCTGACAACCAATCAAAAATGAGGTAAAATGGACTCATTAGGCTCAAATCTCACAAGTTTAAAGTTTTTGAGTTCTAAGCATTAATATAACATGACGTCAAATGCCAAATTTGTTCGACTAAAAACATGCATCAACTTCAAGTTATTTCCGCCCTATCATAAGCTCAAACGATTCAAATCATGTTCATGCTTCGTCACGAATTCAATATCAAGCCTAAGTTATTACAATCAAGCACACCTCACTTGCAAGTACTCAAACTCAAAATAAGTCATTCAATTCATGCTAAGTGTGAGAGTTAAATGTAAGAGTGTGTGTACCCCATTTTCGACAGTTTTACCAGGTAGAAAAATTCGGCATGGTTCCGCTTGTTAAAGCTCTATCCACCTGTATCATCACCAAAGCAAACAGCATTCAACAACAATTTCCAAAAAAATCAACAACCTCCATCAGTTACAGATTCATCATTTTACAACCAAATCGAACTATTTCAAAACAAGTACATCAAATAAATCCTAACTCAACTAACTCAATGTTCAGTACAATAGAAAAAATAGGTAAATCAGTTCCAACATAGCAAGTAAAAGATAGGGATAAAGGGAGAACCGGCGTCCGTCCCACCCCCCAAACTTAGTCCGAAGAAGACTAAGTTTGAAAAGGCGGAGAGACGGTGATCACTGCTGTGTAGGGCCTGGAGCATCCTCATTCCGCCGGCGCCTCCGATAGTAGGATGGGAACTGAGCAATCAAGTCGTTCAGCTCAGACTCAACGCCGGCTAATCTGTCGTTCACTCCGTCAAATCGCTGCTCCATCCAAGTCCTCTGAGTACCCAAATCAGCTCTCAATCCGGTCACCTCAGTCCCTAAGCCTGCCATCCTCATGTCTCCACTCATCAAGCTCATTCAACTTCTGCACCCGATCCCCCTGAGCTTTCAGAAAATCCAAATTCAATGTCTTGATGGCCCAAAATGCCTTGTGCTCAACTTCAACAGGAAGGTGGCAGGATTTTCCATAAACCAATTGGTATGGGGACATGCCGATTGGTGTCTTGAAAGCTGTCCGGTAGGCCCACAAAGCCTCATTAAGTCGCTTACTCCAGTCCTTCCGACTCAATACTGTCTTCTCCAGCACCTGCTTGATCTCTCGATTGGCCAGTTCAGCCTGCCCATTGGCTTGCGGATGATAGGCTGTTGTTACTCTTTGTCGCACCCCATATCTAATCAGAAGTTTATCCATGAGTTTGTTGCAGAAGTGACTGCCTCCATCACTCACCAAAGCTCTGGGAATGCCAAACCGAGCAACTAAAGCCTGCAAAAACTTCAACACCACTTGAGAGTCATTAGTAACAGTGGATATGGCCTCTACCCATCGAGACACATAATCTACAGCAAGGAGAATATATTTAAACCCAAACGATGGTGGAAAAGGCCCCATAAAGTTAATGCCCCAAACATCAAATATATCTACTTCGATAAAGATCTTTTGGGGCATCTCATCCCTTCGGGTTATATTCCCCATCTTCTGACATCTATCACAAGCTCGGACCATAGCGATGCAATCTTTAAAAATAGAAGGCCAATAAAAACTGCAAGATAATACCTTCAATGCGGTTCGGTTTGAACCAAAATGACCCCCACTTACCGATTGATGGCATTCCTCTATAATCTTCCTCCATTCGCTCTGATGAACACATCTACGAATAATACCGTCAGCACACCTGCGGAACAGGTATGGTTCTTCCCAGTAGTAGTACTTGGCCTCCTTCAGAAATTTCTTCCGCTGATAGGGCTCCAAATCAGGACGTAATACACATGCAACCAAAAAATTGCAGAAATCTGCATACCATGGAACACTAGCAACAGTTACATTCATAATCCTCTCATCAGGAAAATCCTCTTTAATCACCCTATCCTGATTATCCCCTCAACTGGATTCTCTAACCTAGAAAGATGATCTGCAATTACATTCTCACAACCTTTCTTATCCCTAATTTCCATGTCAAATTCTTGTAAAAGCAAAATCCATCTAAGAAACCTAGGCTTTGAATCAGTTTTAGCAAACAAGTATCTAATTGCTGCATGATCAGTGTAAACTACAGATTTTGCTCCTATCAAATAAGCACGAAACTTATCATAGGCATACACAACAGCAAGTAATTCCTTCTCGGTCATAGTGTAGTTCAATTGAGCAGGATTTAACATTTTGCTAGCATAGGCAATAACTCTAAAAATTTTATCTCTAATCTGTCCAAGAGCTACCCCCACAGCAGAGTCACTAGCATCGCACATTAAAACAAAATCCTCCTCCCAGTCCGGAGTCACTAACACATGAGCTGTCACTAGTGCGTTTTTCAATTTCTCAAAAACCTTCACACAGTCTTCACTAAAATCAAAGGGGACATCTTTCTCTAGCAAACTACACAAGGGTTTGGTTATCTTGGAAAAATCTTGGATAAATTTCCTATAAAACCCAGCATGTCCCTAGAAACTCCTAACCCCTTTAACTGTCTTAGGCAAGGGGAGTTGTTCAATTGCTACCACTTTAGCCTTATCAACCTCTATCCCCCTACTAGAGACCTTATGTCCTAACACAATACCCTCTCTAACCATAAAGTGACATTTTTCCCAATTTAATACAATCTTAGTCTCCTCACATCTCTGCAACACAGTTTTCAAATTCTCTAAGCAATCATCAAAAGACAAGCCAAACACAGAAAAATCGTCCATAAAAACTTCCATAGTGTTTTCAATAAGACCATGAAATATGGACATCATACACCTTTGAAAAGTCGCCGGCGCATTACACAGCCCAAAGGGCATCCTCCGATAGGCAAAAATCCCGTAGGGACAAGTGAAGACTGTCATGTGTTGGTCTTCAGGCGCCACCATAATCTGGTTATATCCGGAGTATCCATCCAACAAGAAGCAATAATGAGATTTTCCTGCAAGACGGTCAAGCATTTGATCAATAAAGGGTAAAGGAAAATGATCTTAAAGAGTTGCATTATTTAAAGCCCCGTAATCAATGCAGAAACGCCATCCAGTAGTTGGTCTCTCGATCACTTCTTCTCCTCCAGGCTTGATAACCTTCTCGAATCCCCCTTTCTTCGAAACCATGTGAGTCGGGCTGACCCACTCACTATCACTCGGAGCATAGATGATATTATTATCCAGCAGCTTCATCACCTCCTTTTTCACCACCTCTTGCATCTTCGGATTCAGTCTCTTCTGAGGTTGTCTCTTTGGCTTGCTCCCTTCTTCCAGAATAATTTTGTGCATCACAATAGACGGGCTGATCCCCCTTATGTCGGAAATCTGCCACCTTATCGCTGATCTGTGCATCCTCAGGACCCTCTTCAGTTTTTCAATCTCCACGTCAGACAATGCAGAGTTAACAATTACTGGATAAGTGTCCTTCTCCCCTAGGAAGACATATCTGAGGCTATCTGGCAGTTCCTTTAACTCTACCACTGGGGCTTCGTTCTTGCTCTTTTCCTTCTTCAATCTCGCTTCTAGCTCTTCCTCATTAGTTCTCAACTCCAGAAACTTCACATCCTGCTTTGGTCTGACCTCTGGTGCATCCTCCAATGCATTCACCATCTCTAGCAACTCATCACAAACCTCATAAAGCTCATCAAAATCCAGGTTAGAGTGCAAAGAGTCATGAATAACCTCTTCCAGAGCATCTTTCTTCTCATAACCAAAAGACAAAGGAAAAGATATTACCTTGATGTTGTTGCACTCATCATACCTGTCCTCGTGCTTCTTCGTCGCATCTGAGATGGAAAATGTAATCTTCTGGTCATTGAACCGGAGAGTCAGCTCTCCTTCTCTCACATCAATCAAAGCTCCTCCAGTGGGCAAGAACGGCCTACCAAGAATTAATGGCACATTCTTGTCCTCCTCCATATCCAGAACTACAAAGTCCGTTGGGAATATAAAATCCTTCACTCGGACCAGAACATCTTCTACAATTCCATTAGGCTGTGATAGAGAGCGATCTGCCATTTGGAGAGTAATGGTGGTAGGTTTGATCTCCCCAATCTGCAGCCTATTGAAGATGGATAACGGCATCAGATTAATGCTCGCACCCGAATCACACAGTGCATGGCCAAAATCCAATCCACCAATGACACAGGATATGGTGAAGCTCCCCGGATCTTGCCTCTTGATAGGCATCTTTTTCTGGATCACTGCACTGCACTCTTCAAATAAGTTCACTGTCTCGAACTCCCCAAATTTCCTTCTTTGTGTCACAGATTACTTCAAGAATTTGGCATAACCAGGAATATCTTGCAAAACTTCCAGCAGTGGCAAATTAATCTGCACCTTTTTCAGATGTTCTAGAAACCTTGCAAACTGTTTGTTTATCTTATTTTTCGCAAATCTCTGAGGAAAGGGTAGGTTGCTCCCTTTGGAAATTTCCTCGGATGTACTCCCCTTTTGTGTTTTGACTAGCTGAGGAGTCACTTCCGTTTCAATTTCTTCCTCTTCCTCAACTGTGTCTTGAGACCCCTTCTTTTCTTTACCCGGTGTGGGATTACTGGGCTCCTCATACGACTTACCACTTCTTGTAGTTATTGCACTGCAATTCTTCTTCGGATTTGCCTCAGTATCACTGGGAAACTGCCCCTGCTTATGGTTTTCGCTCACATGCTTAGCAATCATGGAGATTTGATTCTGCATCTCTGTCCGCATACTGTCGTATTTATCAAATCTCTTGTCAATTTCTTCTTGTTTTGAGCCTTGTCCTCTTCTGTCCTGCTGCCCATACTGCCTCCTCATGTTATCACCCCCATTCCCTTGATTCGATCCTTCCCCTCTCTGCTCAAATCCAGGAGGTGGATTCATAGCATTATTCTGATTCCCATGAGAAAAATTCTGATGGAATCGTTTACTGGGATGATATTGAGGATTATCATTCTGATAGTATGGCCTTCGGTAATTCCCATAATTTCCTCTGCCAACAAAATTTACATCATCAATTGGCTGAGCTTCCACTTGTGCCAATTCGCTATACTGATTCTGAATCTGAGTCCCCCCTTTTGAGGAACTCCCCATCTGCTGCTGTTGCTTTTGAGTTCTATCCAAGAGAAGAAGATCCAACTTGGTTTCCAAAGAAGCCATTTTTTCCTTCATCTCTTCCTGATCCCTTGTAGCAGCAACACTTTTCACAACTCTATAATCCCTTCTTTCTTTTGGCCACTTGTAACTGTTTTCGGCCAGCTTTTCAATCGCCTTCATGGCCTCATCTTCCTCGAGATCATGGAAATCTCCTCCACCAATATTATCCAGTCGGAGTTGTGTGTCATTATCTACTCCAGCGTAAAAGTGACAAATAATTTCAGAATCAGACATCCCATGTTTTGGACATTTTCTCAGCATCTCTCGAAACCTGTCCCATGCCTCGTACAGTGGCTCATCATATTGCTGGCTGAATGACTGGATTTCTGCCTTCCTTTTCAGTGTCAGCCCTGGTGGAAAATATTTCAGCAAAAACTTCTCCTTCAGATCTGCCCATGTGCTTATCTCACTCTTCTTCAGCCCAACCAACCAAGCCTTAGCCTTATCTTTCAGAGAGAAAGTGAACAGATACATCCTGACCTGATCCTGAGGCACTTGATTGATCTTTATCATGTCTGCTACCTCCAAGAACTGTTGGATATGCCCATTCGGATCTTCGTTAGGTTTCCCTCCGAATTGATTCTTCTGTACCATCTGAGCAAGCTGAGGTTTGATCTCGAAGTGAGTAGCGTCAGTCCGCTGGTTGAATCCATCACTAGATTCTCCCCTCGGAGGTCGGAATAGACTCTGAAGAGGATTCCTCCATTCTTCTCTACTCTCCTGTTCCCCCATGTTATTGTTAACTTGTGCTCGGACTTCTTCCAGCTGCCTCTGCAGATTCTCGATCAACTGTCTGTCATTCCTTTGATTTCCGTCAGCCATGTCTTCTTTCACTTCTACCTGTGCTGCCTGTTCTTGTATTTTCTTTGCTTTAGATCTTGTAATCATGCACAACCTGCACCAATAAGAACTAAAATTAAGTAACTATATAATAAATCTAGACTACCAAGCTTGTAAATCCCCTAATATCAAACAACGACCTACAACTTGAGTCCCCGACAACGGCGCCAAAACATGATTGCAGTATTTTTATCAAGTAAAAATTATCGAACACGAAGACTCAATTCGCCCGTTGTTTAAGTAAAAGGTATTGATTATAAAACTTAATATCTAAACGCGATAAAACAACTTTTAATATTCAATTATGAAATACCTAAAATTCTATGATTGATTAAAGCAATTAACTTAAAATACCAATGCAACTACGTAAGATTTCCAAAGAGAAAACGGTTGAGGAATATAGGATGGATTGGGGTAGATTATGAACACGTTTGGACTCGTACTGTACGAAACAATTTCAGTAAGATAGTTTGGGTCAATTCACATAACTCTAGTTATTACCCTTAGTACCGGTGCAACAAGCCAACAACCGTAGATTAATCTCAATCTCAACCTAAGTCTAAGTATATTGATTTCAATTAACTCCCAAAGCTCAAGAATTCTAAGACCTAGATATTAATTCACCAATATTCTAAGTGAAACAACACCTAATTATTATTGCAATCCCCTCTAATTAACAAACCTATCAAGTTAGTTCATTGAGGCATACTTTCCAACACATGGTGATCAAGCATGAAAGGAACACAAATTCAAATCCACAATAACGATCAAACTCTTGAAATTTCAATTACTCAAATCCAAACAATATTCAAATCAATCCCAATCACATCCAATTCCTCAACAATGAGTTTAGCTACTCATGAATACAATGAAAAACATCAATATCCCAAAGTGAAACATAGAAGAGAAGGGAAAACAAGAAAGCTTAGGGTTTTAATGATGAATCTTCAATTAAAGCTTCAAATCCTTCCTTCAACCTTCAAAATCTAGCCTCGAGACGTGAATTTTTGCTTGTGCTTCGTTCCCTTTTCTCTCTAGGATATCTAAGAGTCGCCCCCTTATTTTGTGATACTCCTTGGCCTTTTATAGTTGAGAAATCTTCAGCCCCAGCAGTTCGATCCCAAACGGGATCTTCATTTGAAAATTTCCATCCCGAGCACGATGAAATAAAAATCTCGGTCAAATCTCCCGACCGATCCCGAACGGGACAGGTAGGTCCCGAACGGGATGGGCTACGGCCTTCCCATATTTCTTCCCTCAAATTCACGCCAAATTTCTGAGTTTCGAACAGAACGGAGCATACCGAGTGTTGGTCCCGAACGGGACCGAGCCGTCTCGAACGGGATTGGCCTCGGGTTTTCGACATTTTCCTCTTTTTTTCTATCCCGAATGGGACATATGTGACCCGAACGGAATTCACATCGTCCTTAGCCACAATTTCACTCCAAAATTCGAATTTCTAACACATTTTATGACCTGCACACTCAAAACAACTCTAGAACACCATGTGAAGGAAAATCAATGAAAAGAAAAGATATGTGTGTGATTTGTGCACTTAATCCTCATCAAATTATTCAATTCAAACTCCAAAAATAGTACAAATTACACACATATCACCGCTCCATGCCTCAGTCACCCCATGGTCGTTCATGGTGTGGGGAATGGACCTAGTAGGCCCCCTACCCAAAGGAACGGGGCAAAAGGACCACATACTCATGGTGACGGACTATTTGACCAAGTGGGTGGAAGGCAAAGCTCTGGGAAAAACCGGGAACTTAGAGGTCATCAAGTTCCTATGGAAGCACGTGTTGTGCCGTTTTGGGATTCCCAAAGAAATACGCACCGATAACGGGCGGCAGTTCGCCAGCGAAAGGATGCAAACTTACTACAACACCTATGGGATAAAGCTAACCTTCTCAACGCCGCGTTACCCTGAGGCAAAAGGTCTGGCTGAGTCAACGAATAAAACCATCATTTCAACCCTAAAGAAAAGGTTAAAACCATATGGCTCTAGGTGGGTAGAAGAACTGCCAGTCGTACTGTGGTCTTATCGAACTACCCCAAAAACTGCTATCAGCGCGACCTTTTTCTCCTTGGCATACTGGGTTGAAGCGGTAGCACCCGTAGAAATCATCGCTCACAGCCTTAAGATAGAGCACTCTAACGAACAAACCAATGTTGAGCGGCATTAAGCCAACCTTGAGCTCCTAGACGAGACAAGAGACGACGCCGCAGCAAGAACTTCCCTGCGGCGGCACCAGGTCGAAAGATTCTACAACAAGAAATTGAAACTCAGAAGCTTCCAAGTAGGGGATCTAGTCCCGAGGAGAGTGTTCGAAAACATTAAAGATTCTAGTGCAGGGAAGCTCGCCCCCAATTGGGAAGGTCCCTACAGAATCACCAAAGTAGTAGGACATGGGGCTTATAGACTTGAAACAGCGGAAGGAAGAGAAGTGCAAAATAGTTGGAACATCAAACACCTAAGAAGTACTATCACTAGTACACAGATATGCTTACTCTACCCTATTTCCTTACGTCTTTTCAATCATTATTTTCTCGACATAACACATTACTAACTTGAGTGTCGGAGGGGCGATGCCTAGGCATCGCCCACCCTGACCATCTTTAGCATGTCTCGCAGCTCAGTATGAAGGTCGATATCGAGGCCTGACAGTGCTCGACATCGACCCATGATACTCCTCGATACCGGCCCTTGAAGGTCGACAGCGAAAATAAAAAACTGAGCAATACAAGTATGACCCAACATTGGGTTCAAAGCGTTAGACAAACATTCAAACCATTGGATACACGGAAAATTATAAATAAAGGCATCGAATCATACAAAATACTCGGGCTGAAATAGGAAACGTCATTCATTCGCAAAATATAGTTGTAAGAAGATAAAAGCAACAATGCAGGAATTAAAAGAGTATCAAACAAGTTTTGTACAATAACAGTTCAATAGATAAACTAGCCTAGGCAGCGACATCATCACCGCTCCCCCGTCCCGGTCTCCTCGGCATCATCCTTCAGAAACCCTTCGGCCTCCTTCTCCTCGGGGGTCTTCTCCGCCTCAGTTTCCTTAACCGGCTCGGTCTCGGGCTCCTTTGGCTCGGCATCAACTCCTTCAGTAACAACAGACGGCGGGGTCAGTGGGCGCGTGATGTTCTCAAGGTCGAAGTTGGGGCAACACCGACCAACCGTAGCAACTATGGTGTTGGTGACCATAGTGACCAGGATGTCGAACGTTGGCTTAAAGGAGGGGCTGGCCACGACAAGCTGCATGTCGACCCCCTCCCCCAACCTTAGAGCCTCGACCTGTGCTTCGTGCCTCTGCTGCTCCTTAAGCCGCTCCTCTTGGCTCCCGAAAAGGTGCCACCCGACGGCCTATCAATTGGGTCCGTGCCACCTGAGCCAGTAGGAAGTGGTCCAACAGATGCCTTCGGGACCCCAGTTGCTTGCTTCTTCCGCGGCGGCTGCTCCTCGATCGGTGTCGAGGAGCTCTCTTCTCTCACGCGCTTCTGCGTGTTCATGGCTGCCAGCAGATCGGCGGGGGACAAACCGGCCATATCCTTAGGGAGCGGTTATTTCTTTCCTTTTGTGTTCGTCCAATACTCAGCACCTATACTCCTCTTACCCCTAACTGAGGTGTATTTGCGGTTCTTCCTGGAGTACGCAACGTCGATGTGGTGGTTCTCCTCGGTGGTGAGGATCGTCTGCTTATACCCTGCAAAACATATGAGGAAAGTGGTCAGTAACCGAAGAGTCGAGCACACCGAGCACCATACTTGGACCGAATTTTGCACTTATGGGAATGCCACCCTCGGACTAGAACTCTGGGTTGGTGTGACTCATCGAAGCCCATATCCACTGGTTCTTCCACCAAGGAGTATTCTGCGCACACTTCGTAATCATCGACTCTCCTAGAGAATCCCTCTTCGACAAAAAATAGTACCCGACTTCATACCGAGCAAAATGATATAAATAGTGCAACTCCCAGAGGGTTGGGTAACCGAGCCCTGCATCATAGAACACGAGGAGCGTCCCCAGCATGTGGCACCAGCTGATCGGTGCAAGCTGGAAGGGGGCCAGTCAGTAGGACATAAGCACAGCTCGGAAAAAGGCATTCGGCGGAAAAGTGATCCCATACTTTATTACCGGTAGAAAGAACGCCACTTCGTCGATATGGGGTGGGTTGCAGCATCGCTCCTCGAGCGTGGGAAGTGTGTATTTCATTTTGTGAAACACAACGCCCGCCGAACTCCTCTTCAAGCTCTCTTCGGTGGCGTGGGACACCGCCTGCCGAACCGGATCATTCGGGTTGATCTGGTCCTTCTTAATGAAGAACATATCTCTGACCATCGGCATAAAGGAGTCCTTGTTGTCCTCATCAGCGTCATTACCAAACTCCTCGCGATCAGATATCTCCTCAGGGTCGAGGTCCATGACAGGCGGCTCGTGCTCGAATTGTCCTCCCTCGAAACTCAAGGAGATGGCTTCCTGCTCAGGTGAGTTTTTGTCCCCAGCTTTGGTCGAACCCGAAGAGAAGGAGGGCTCCACAGCAATGTCAACCGAAACCATTTTAATAGCTAAATCACAAAGAACACAGAAACTGGGATTAGAAAAGAAAAATAGAGGTCCCCCACAAAGCAAAAGAAAGCAAAACGAATACGCACACATTCAAAGTAGAAGGGAAAAGACCTCTTGGCTTACAATATCGCACTCGGAGCGGTATTACAAATATTAACGACACCGACTAATCCAACCATGCACCCCACAATGAGCACCTAAACCGAGCACGCCATGCAAACGACTATCCACCCAAGCTTGCAACAAACGGCTAGGCACACCAGTTTTAAATACCAATAAATACGCATAAAGCGACACTACACAGTCCACGCACGAAGGACTCAAATAGACCATCACAGGAGAGGATATGCAGAAAATCATATAAGCTTAATTAGATTACTGGCACGACTCAGAATCAGATTCACAAGAAGAATACCCGAGACATAAACAAGACCAAGAACATCACGAAACTCAAGCAAAAAATGATTGAAAATCGAAAACGGACTAAATGATCCAATGCTCAAACACGAAAATAAGCGGTTACAAATCAATCAATATACGCAATCAATATTCCATAAAGGCAAGCTCTAGCTAATCAAATCTCACGAATCAACGATGCCAATAAGCAACCCCAGGCGAGCCCATGCGCATAACCCGACATCAAAAATAAACAATGGCATGAACAAAGAAGAGAAAAGTAAAATGGGAGAGATTGGAGGGCGATCTTACCGGTATTGAAAGCAAAATGTAGAGTGGAGTCACAAGAACAGTCGTCGGGGCTAGAGCGTTCGCCGGAGTAGCAGTCGTCGGAGCAGCAGCAATCAAAAAGAGAAGAGGAAAAAGAGAGAGGGACAATCAGAGGTTCGGAATCGTGAAAGTGATGAAGTGAAAAACCGTTCACGTATTTAAAGAAGTAACCGTTCACCTCCTTGAAATTGTCCCCGAAGTTTTGCATAATTATGGTCGTGCCACCGTTTGGGCGGCAAAATTAAAAATCGCCCAAAGCTAAGAGTCGACACCGAGAACTCTCGAGGCTCGTCATCGAGCCCTACCACTCTTGAATTTCGACCCAACCAGAAAAGCCCTAAACAGCGGAACTCACCTAGTGGGGAGAACTTTAACGCGATCGACACTATCAACGGGAATGTGGAGCTTCCCCTAGAAACCCACAGGTGTCTCACAATCCGTTGTAACTTTCCCTGCCAACGCTCCACGGAGCCTAAATAGAGCGCACACATGAGAGTATCGCTCCATGCAAGAGAATGTTCTCTGGAATGATTCTGACCCGTGTGAACTCCGGACTTACGCATTGGCCCACGGGGTGGCATCCCAGTGTCACCCGATACAACCATATGCTTGCTTTCCCAAGGAATCTTCGTATCGGCCTGGGGTAGTATGTCGGCTACTCCTTATCGGAGCTGCTCTCTCTGGAGGCATCTTCCGGGCTCGAGGATAGTCTCTTGGATGCCTCAAAACTCCGTACTCTGTAACGCATCTCGGCTGGAAGTTTTGATTCCAGCACCTATCCCAGATAGGCCCTGAAACCAAAAGGGGCTATTGTTGGGACAAGGCCCACGAGGCCCAGGCCCGATAAGCACACCAGCCCAAGTGACGATTTGACCCAAGCAGCAAGCCCACCTGGAGCGACGAAAGAGCGGAAATTGCCCAAGTCAATAGGTCTCCACCGAGGCAGTCTATTCCTCGGTACCGAACATGTGAAGGGGTCGGTGTCGAGGTAATTCAAAGAAAGGAACCCTAGTAGCCTGGCGGCGTGCGACCGTTATGAACCCTAACCGACCCGAAAAAACCCAGAGCTGTTCTGAGAATAGCGGCGAGCCACAGGTCGTCGACGCCTAGGGTTAGTCCACACACTTCCTCCCTTATCCTGCCTATAAATAGGGATGGGGAACCCATTTTTTGTATCGATTTTCTCTCATTAAAAACTACGCTGTAACGTTGTCGATTTTTCTACATATTTGATAATATATTCACGCTTGCCATTTTATTTTTACGTTTAATTATTGTTTCTCTTTTTGATTCGATCCTATTTTCATTGTTGTTGCTTGTTATTATCTGACAAAGTTCCAAGAGCTCTTATTTCCTGATATTCGAACCTCAACAGTCACCGTCAAACCTCAAAATGTTAACCTTGTTCCCACCTCTCATTGCATTAAGTGACACTTGAGCCTCCTCCTGAACTTGCTTCCCTACAAATAACTCAGTCCCAGTCACCTACAATTCTGCCTCTCCTAAGAAAGGGCTTTCCCGATCCTCTGAACATGATAAGTATAAGATCGTATGCGTTCATTTGTGCCCTAGAAAGTACTTGTCATCACAATTGAAGCATAGACCCTTTTCATTCCTTGAATTCATTTCAGCTGGTGTGAGAATCTTTACAGGCACCCTTGTAGTATACAAAGGCTTAGTAGGGCTGTAGTTACTGAAAGGGAATTTGGGTTGTTTAGATGGGGTTAGTATTTTGATAACTAGGTTTAGATGTGCTTTTCACTTTTCTCAAACATCCATAGTTCTTAACTGGTCCCTCCCAATCTCAATAGCATCCTGTAGGGTTGAAGGTTTAAACATCTTGATAACAAATTTCAACTCAAGACTCAACCCCCCTAAGAAACTGGATTTGTAAAATTGCTCTGAATACCCTCTAGGGTTAAATAGATCCATGTGTGCTTTGAGCAATTCAAACTTATCAACATAGTCCTCATAACTACCCCATTGTTTCAATTTTGTGAATTCCTCAATGATGTTTTCTTCTCTTAGGTCCTCAAACTTGAGAGAAACCAGATGTAGGAACTGATTCTATGTGATATTGTTGCAACTAAGTGAATTATTTATGTACCAGATAGCTGCTTTGCCTTCAAAGTTCATCGTGCCTACAAAAATTCTCTGGGAGTGGGATAAGTGAGAATATAATTGAAATAACTAGTACATTGAAGAACCCAATCCTTGGAATTAGGCCCATTAAACTTAGGAAAATCCAACATAGGTAAGTTATGAGAATCTGCTCCCTTCTTCTCATATTCTGTTTTGTTATCCTTGGATATATCTGCATGTAGTATACTATCTTTCTTAGGAGGAGTTTCCAGAATTGGTTCCTTCTCTAATTTGTTTTCACTCAATTCTTTAAGTTTCAGCCCAACCAATATATTAGTAAGGTGATCTAGTTTAGAACACAAACCTGCAAACTGCACATACATTCTTGTTTCTAGCTAATGCCTCTCTTTTTTGTTGATTCCATTTTCAGGTTTTGATTCAACAACTTATGAGCTTCGAGAAGCTCCTTCAATTTCGTTCCATCAGCCAGAGCCAAGGAGAGTTGGCTCTGATTACCAACTGTTATGATCTTGAGTTAACAATATTTTGTAATAGTAAAATAGGTAGATTAGAAATGGGGGAGAATGCTTGAGAAAGAAAATAGGAAGGAAATTCAGAGTTCTTTCATTTCATAACTCGCATAACAAACAAATTTAGATAAACACAGCTACCCTAATATATGAAAGGCCAACAATGCCCTTCTTGATTATAAAAGAAATAACATAAAGTTTTAATGACATAAAAGAAATTGCTGAATATTGATGTGATTTGCTTGGCCCAACTAAGGAAAAGAAAAGCAAAGCCCACACATCATTTGTCATCCTACTTCACTGCCCACCCAATTAGACCCAATATCCACACTATCCGAACCTGTATCAAGAACCGCACCCAATTCTTCATTAGGGTAATTTAGATTGTTTTATCTTGATTCCAAAAATTGAGTCTTTCTTCCTTCCCTTGCCTCGGCCGCGGCCCTCCGTTCCTCCTCACTTTCGTCGTCTCCGGTGACTAAATTCCCCACCTGACCAGCATATACAACAGAATGATTATCAAAGTCCTAGAATCTGCTAGGGTTTCTAGCCACTAAACATAACTTGAAAAAAAACATATTATTATAAATCATAATTTAACATACAAGGAAAATAGGAACCTTTAAGTCTTCGAAAAACTCCAATGCTAAATAAAATTAGAGTGATCAAAGAGATAATTTTTGAGCCCAAGGGGAGTAGTATTTATAGTGGTGGAATTCTCCTTTTTGGCCTCGGTGTCGATCGGCCGGCAGCGTGTCAATCGACACAGCCATCAATTGTCGATTCCTTCTTTGCCTTCAATCTCGGTTGATGTTCGTGCTTCGTGTCGATCGACACTGGGGGTGTCGATCGACATGGATGTCATGTCGAATCCTCTTTTCCTGCTCTACCTGCGGTCGACATCGACCCTCTGTGTCGGTCGACATCCTTCCTGTCAGTTGACACAGAGGGTTTTGCTCGGGTTTTCGGCTTGTCCTCCACGTTGGTCGACATCCCATGTGTCGACAGAAATAGCAAATTTGTCATTTTGGCTCTTTACATCATTTGGCCACTTTTTAGCCCCAAAACCTGCAAAAACTCACGATCGCAAGCATACATCCTCTATAATACACTTATGCAAGAAAATATCTTATAACTAAACCTATTTGCATTAAAACAATGGAGAAAAATGTGGATAAGTGAGTGTAAATACGAGCTTATCAAAGTCCACGATTTGTGATGTGGAACACATAGTGCCTAAGGTGGTTAAAAGCTCTAGCAATGTGATAAAGCCGGGAATACGACGAGGCGGCCAGTGGATCGGAGCTCTCTATCCAAATCAAGCGAGTCAACATGAGGAACGTTGAGTTGTCACCTACAAAGACTCGGTGATAGAATACACGACATGTCTTGAGTCGCATTTGATGAAGTAATCGTCCGTCGGAGAGAAGGCAAACATAGAGTCGATGAGAGAAAGGATAGAGATGTTGACAAAACAAAAGCTTATTTTTGGAGCGTCCCTCATTTGAAACTTTACAGCGAGAAATGAGATTGCTTAGTTTGGCCTTTGACAATTCATATGTATAATTTTTTATCTATTCTGATTCGTTTTCTATATTGGAGTTGTCCATCAGAGTATTTGAGTAAATTGATCTAAAGTTATTTATCAATTCAAGTTTTATTCACTTTCATTATCATTATTTTTTCTGCTATATCCTAATAATTTTGAACAATGCTTTTAGAAAATTTTGCTCTTAGAAGGCCCTTCGTCCTTTGGCCTTAGAAAATGAGTAATGATTAATAAACCCTCCCAGTCACATTTATTTGTGCAGGGTGTAGGAGCATTCTCATTTGCACAATTTTTTTTTTTTGTTACCATGAGTGGATTTTCAAACACAAAACCCTATGCGTGTTCAGATATCAAGGCATTATAATTAATTACTATAAATATATGATTTTGGGTATCATGTTCACTAAGTGTATTTGTGTACTTAGCCTCGTGCATTATTTCTAAAATGTACAGGTTGATAAAAGCTGGAAGCGGCATACGAGTCTGCAGTTGAAGCTTGGAGTTGTGTTTCCCCTTTAGTAATAGTTAGGAGCCGAAGTATGTATCTCCATATACGTACATACTTTCTGCTGCCAATTTCCCCTTCTTTTAACAAACTTTCGATGATGTGATTTTATAAATCTTAACATTTTCTATTAATCGAGAAGCCAAGATCCCTTCTCGCGGAGACGCTTCTATTCTATTGATTAATTGGGATGGATGAATGATTATTCACTTGTTTTAGTAACTATTATCTTGCTATTCCTGTCTCTATGTGAAATCGCAATATGCAGAGAAAAATTGGAGAAGAAAATGTAACTTTATTCCATGATGATCTCTCATTAATAGCTACAGATCTATATTTATACACAAGGAGGAAGGTTCTAGACTAAACTAACTTCTAACTGAAGAGAAACAGATTGAGAAAATATCTTCATGAGTTAGTTACACCAGCTGCATCTTCTAGAACTAGGTTTCACGTGTGCATGTATTGTCCTCACGTGTGCATGAGTTCTGTGAGCTCGATTGTGAACATATAAACTTCAATATCCCCCCCTCAAGCTGCACCTCCCACAACCGCAGCTTGGACAGTAACAGTTGGAAAACATGCACCGGAACCGCCTTCGTGAAAATGTCGGCCGTCTGATTAGATGAAGCGATATGCAGTGGTTTGATGAGACCCGACTTGAACGCATGTCGAACAACATGACAATCAATGTCTATGTGCTTCGTGCGTTCATGAAAAACTGGGTTCTCGGCAATATGAATGGCAGCTTTATTATCGCAATGCAAAGGAACTGGGAGCACCGGTGAACACCGCAAATCACTTAGCATGTATGTAATCCATTGAACTTCATGTACAGTGGCCGCCATGGCCCTATACTCAGCCTCCGCAGTAGAGCACGCAACCGTCGGTTGTTTCTTGGACTTCCAAGAAATAATACAGCCGCCCAGAAAAATGCAGTAACCAGAAAGAGAGCGGCGTGTGGTTTTGCAAGTCCCCCAGTCAGAATCACAAAAGGCCTCCAATTCAATTGTGTTGGAAGAAGTATAGAGAATACCACGAGATGAAGACGAAGAGAGATAACGAAGTACATGCTGGGCAGCATGCCAATGGGACTGGCGCGGTGAGTGCACGAATTGGCTAAGTTGCTGGACCGCATATGTGAGGTCAGGACGGGTATAGTTAAGATACAATAAATGACCCACCAAACGTCGGTATTGCTCTGGATTATCCATGCAAGGAGAAGAAGAATCATCACTAGCAGGGAATCTTAGACCCGGAGGAAATGGGGTAGAAGCAGGGGAGCAATCAAGCATGCCAGCGTCACGGAGAACATCGGTGGCATACTTAGTCTGTGAGATAAAAATCCCTTCTGATGATCTGGAAAACTCCATACCCAGAAAGTATTTCACCGAACCAAGATCCTTGATAGTAAAAAGACCATGAAGATGCTGCTTAATGGCAGTAATGAGATGCAAATCTGAGCCTGTGATAAGAACATCATCGACATAAACGATTAGAAACATGAGAGAAGAAGTGGTGGAATAGATGAATAGACAGTGATCATTCTCGGATTGAATGAAGCCAAACTCAAGTAGCTTCGATGTAAACTCAGAATTCCACTCTCTGGAGGCTTGCTTGAGCCCATAGAGAGACTTCCGGAGGCGACAAACTTTACCAGGTTGAGCAGCAAAATAGCCTGGAGGTGGAAGCATGAAAATGTCATCAGACAGACTGCCGTGAAGAAATGCATTATTCACGTCAATCTGATGGATAGGCCAATCTTTTGACGCAGCAAGAGCCACAATTAAACGAACAGTAACTATTTTTGTAACCGGGGAGAACACATCTGTAAAATCTTCCCCTTCAATCTGCGTGAACCCTTTGGCAACAAGCCTTGCCTTATACCTTTCAATCGAACCATCGGCATTGCATTTAACCTTATAAATCCACTTGCATCCAACAGCACGTTTACCCTCAGGTAAATCCACAAAATCCCAAGTATGGTTCCTGTCTAAAGCATCTAACTCGGCTTTCATAGCCTCCTGCCAATGAGGGTTAGTACGAGCTTGATTATAATTACTAGGTTCATGAAATGTAGATAATAAAGCAACTGAATCATGATATGTGTTAGCAATGGACTGCGGGTGAATGCAAGTAAGAGTGGTAGAGTAATCTTTGAGCCATGAAGGGGGCTGTTTAGGTCGTGAGCTTTGTCTTAGAGCTGGTTGAGAACAGGGAGTAGAATCTGAAATAGGTGATGTAGAAGTGGATGGTTGGGAAGATTCAGCCTCAGCTGAAGCATCATCAGTTGGAAGAGAAGAAGTTGCAGGCAAAACATCAGATATAGGAGGTGGCAAAACAGTATCATCATAGGAGAATTGGTGTGGTGGACACGGTTTGGAGGATGTGTTATCAGAAGGAGGAGTATAGGATGGAAAAGAGCTTTCATGAAATATGACATCCCTCGACACAATGACCTTATTAAGCTCAGGAATATATATTTTGTAACCTTTCTGAGAAGATGGGTACCCAATAAAAATCCCCGAGAAAGAACGGCTATCAAACTTGTCAATATTGTGTGTTTTGTTGAGAGCAAAAGCAGTGCACCCAAAGGTTTTAAGAGTAGAATATTCAGGAAGTTTATGATGAAGGATTTGATATGGGCATGACCAATTGAGAGTGGGTGTGGGTAGTCTGTTGATGAGATATGTAGCTGTAAGAATAGCATCCCCACAAAACATCTTAGGCAATTTGGAATTGAGTAGGAGGGCTCGGGCAACTTGTAGTAAGTGACGGTGTTTGCGTTCAACAACACCATTTTGTTGAGGGGTGTAAGGACAAGATCTGTGGTGTAAAATACAAAGGTTAGTAAACAATGAAGAACATGAACTGTTGAAAAACTCAGAACCATTGTCTGTTCGAATAATTTTCACATTTTGAGAGAATTGAGTGTGTATATGGGTGATGAATGACTTGAGTGTTGAGCATACCAGAGATTTGGTTGGTAATAAAATGGTCCAGGTGCAGCGACTGTAATCATCAACTAAGGTGAGGAAATATTTGTAACCCGTACGAGTGGGAGTTTTAAAGGGTCCCCAAAGATCTACATGAAGTAATTCAAAACAAGCATTAGTTTTAATGGTGCTATGGGAGTAGGGTTCCTGGTGTTGTTTGGATTGTACACAGATTGAACAATGCAAAGTATGAGGGGAAACCATAACAGGAATAGCAGACTTGAGATGAGTAAGAACTTTATTAGAGGGATGGCCCAATCGAGAATGCCATAGATGTACATTATCTGAAAGATTACAAGAGACATTTGCTGTATAATGTAGGAAATGAGATGCATATTTGGATTGTGAGGCTAGTATAGAGTCTGGATGAAAGGATGAAGAGTTGAGGATGTAAAGATTCTTCAATACATGACCCGCAGCAATCACAGAATGAGTATCAAGGGCCTGCACCAGACAAAATAAATCAAAAAATTTGAAACATAGGTGTGAGTCTTTCGAGGCTTTGTGAACAGAAAGTAGGTTAAATCGGAATGTAGGAAGTAGGAACGCAGAATACAAAGTGAGTTGAGATGAGAGAACAATATTACCAGAATGAGAGACAATCTGTACGCTCCCATCTGGAAGGCACACAGGTATAGAACACGAAGTAGGTGTAGGGTTAATTAACATATCAATGGAATTACACATGTGACTTGTTGCTCCAGTATCTATAATCCATGAACCAAGTTCCAGATATTTATCAAGCATCGCACTAAAAGAAGTTGAAATTGTGATACCTGCAAAATCAGGAAGAAGGGCGACATTCACAGCTTCAACATGTGTAGGTGAATTTCTGTTGGTATCAACCCAGTCCAAGGGTGTATCAGTGACCACAGCTGCAACAGGCGTAGGTCGCCTGCGATTTGGATCTGCCCAATCCGGATATCCAACGAGCTTGAAGCACCTATCCACAGTATGACCGGTGCGCTTACAATGAGTGCAAGTCATTGATGAATAATCACGGCGTGGGAACGATCGCGGACGAGAAGACCCACGGGACCACTGTGGTGAATGCTTAGCATGCATAGCTATATTCTCAGATGTAGGGTGAAAGTGCTCAGAGATCGCTCGATTTTGTTCGGCTTTCAGCATCATAGAATATATCTTGGTAATTGAAGGAAGTGGATCATTAAGAAGAACTTGATTGCGCTCAACCGAGAACGCATCATTCAAGCCAAGAAGAAACTCCATAGCTCGATCCTCCAAACGAAATTCATCGTACATGACAACGGCATCTTGTAACGCAGTGCGAGCGCCTAGCAAAAATTCAGCAGATTTTCCAGTATATTTCCCCAGAATGCGAGAGCAATCAATGCCAGGACGTAAGGCTTCTAACTGATCGGTTAGATCCTTGAGTTTTCCATAAAACTCAGTAACACCAGATGAATCTTGTCGCATTACAGCTATATCACGTTTAAGTTGGTAAAGAAGAGATAGGTTGGTGACATTGTACCTCTCTTCAAGTTCACGCCATAGCACAGCAGCAGAACTAACGTAATCAAATTGTGTAGCAAGGTCTTTGGCAATGGAAGCTTTAAGCCAAGACAATACCATACTATCCACCTTAAGCCATCGCCTATAGAACTTAGAAGCAGGATCTGGACAGAGACATGAACCATTAACAATCGCCAATTTGTCTTTAGAAGTTAGGGCAGTTACCGCAGCAATACGCCATCTCCGATAATTGGCGTCGGTAAGAGGAAAATTAACCAGTGGAACACCGGGATGATCCGATCCATGAAGAAATAACTGTTCTTCGTAAAGAGCATCAGCAGAAGAAGTTGTAGCAGGAGCAGCCATCAGAGATTATTTACTGGCTCGCGATACCATGTGAAATCGCAATATGCAGAGAAAAATTGGAGAAGAATATGTAACTTTATTCCATGATGATCTCTCATTAATAGCTACAGATCTATATTTATACACAAGGAGGAAGGTTCTAGACTAAACTAACTTCTAACTGAAGAGAAACAGATTGAGAAAATATCTTCATGAGTTAGTTACACCAGCTGCATCTTCTAGAACTAGGTTTCACGTGTGCATGTATTGTCCTCACGTGTGCATGAGTTCTGTGAGCTCGATTGTGAACATATAAACTTCAATACTCTAATTGATGCTCAAGTACATGTTACGCACCGATGCATCTCAAATGTAAAGTATTGTTTATTTCAAATTGATGCCCCAAGTATATGTCACCGCGCCGGTGACCGCGCTACCTGCGCAAAATGCTCGTGATTTTTATTTGACTAAGTTTTTTTGAATTATTGCCAAAATAAGATATCCATCTTAATCATATATTTTTATTTAGAAAAGATAAGGCTTTTAACGAAGCAAATGTGGTAAAGTTATTTGTTTATTAATTAAATCATAATTTTATCAATCAATAAATTAACTTGAAATCCAAAAATTACGTCAACAATTTAAGTTTAAAATGATCAAATCCAAATCAATCCAAACTAAATAAATCAATTAATATCTCCCTCAAAAAAAATCTTACTCAATTAATATCTCTATTGATCAAATACACCAATATAAAACTAAAAGAAAATCAAAATTGATTCCCATATCCTCTTCCCCTATTAAAAAACTGACTAGAAACTTGTGTAAAATAGATAATATTATTATAGCACAGCAAACTATAAAGAAACATTATTTTCACATAGATAGAATAAGATGATGAAACTTGAGATCTCTGCACCTTGTGCAACTCCCTATGCATTCAAAATTAAAACAAATACTCCACATAAAACGTGTGTGCTAACTATCGATCAATATTCATTAAATAAAATTTATTTCTTTTGCTATATTGACACCTGTCTAGATTCTTTATTTATTTATGTTTAATTTGACCGCTCCATGATATAAATAATTTTAA
The DNA here is from genome assembly GCA_026898455.1 of Plectranthus barbatus. Taxonomy (NCBI): domain Eukaryota; kingdom Viridiplantae; phylum Streptophyta; class Magnoliopsida; order Lamiales; family Lamiaceae; genus Plectranthus; species Plectranthus barbatus. The sequence goes on along the minus strand of JAPKLW010000152.1, from coordinate 129,609 downwards.
TATTACCCAATTTACATAGTTGAGCAGACATGCTCCGTACATATTCAGTCGGATTTTAACCATTAAAAAACCGACTCAAACATAGAGTTTATACTTCATTTCTTATAATGATTTTCAGAGTTCTAAATGAGTCGAATTACTATGGTGTTATTTCACTTTTGACTCTATAAATTTTTTTATTAAATGAATTGAATTTAGATTTTATAATATTCAATTTATGAGTTTGTGAATATGCTCATTTATTAAATTAAATATATAATTATATAAATATTATAGTTGTAATTGTAATAATTAAGTTCATTAAGTTTTTGATTAGTTATAAATATAGCGAGTTTGAGTAGATATGTACTTATTGTTAATAAGTTAATTTATTTTTCATTCAGAAAAATAAATATTTAAGCATATTTCCAAATTTTAAAAAAATTGTTCAGACTTGATTTAATTACTCAAGGCTTAATTGAAAATACTCTAATATTATATTATTTTAGAAAGTTCATCGATAGAAAACACTCATTTCATTTCAATATAATATTTGGTCCGTGTTACTATTTTAAGATGTTTCATTTTTATGGTCCAATTTCTATATTTTGTATTATTTTTCTCTAGTAATAAGTGTACCCCTAAATAACTTTGGAAAATAAGAATATTAATTATAATGTTATGAAAATAAGATGTCAATTAATGATTTAAATAAGGTTAATTAATGTTGGAAGTTTGTTTCCATATTAAATAATTTTTTATGAATGTGCAACATCAAACTTAACCATACAATCGGAACGAATGAAGCATATATTAGATGAAATCCATTCAAATTCCATATAAAATAAAAAGAGTGACATGCCGTAAACTAACCAAAGCTATAACCTTATTATGGACATGAACAAAGAGCATAAAACTCAATTACAAGTCCTTATTTTGGACAACAACCATAACTCCACCAAATCACACATATTGTCGGATCCTCATATCCTCCTTCTGGGCGGCGCCGGCCGTCGAATGCACGAGGGTAGACGAGAAGTACCAGGCCACGACATCGTGGATGGCGACGCTCCCTCCGGTGGCGCCGGCGATGCCGACTTGAACTTGCTGGTTAAGAACGGTGCTTAAGTCGTACACATAGCTAACCTCGTATGTCTTAGAGCCAGCAGCGAGCTCAACGCTGATCACTTTGGTGGCTTCCTCGTAGTTAATCCGGGCAGTCACCTCCTGCCCTAAAATGGCGTCGTCGACCTCCGTCGTGTTAATGGATGTCACATATTCAATATCGATCCCGATGTGGCGGTAACTTGGGTCGACACCGCCGTTGACGTAGGTGTCGAACTCAACGGCGAAAGTGGAGGGGCTGGCGCCATCCAATGAGTTAAAGACTGCGAGGTTGCCGCCATCGTGGTCTGAGGGGACGGTGGTGCCGACGGGGGCGATGAAGAAGGAGAGGCCGTCAGCTGGGGAGTTGTCCACGGGTGTGATGATAAACTTTATGGTGGTTTCGAAGTCGATCTGCGCACCATCTTGCCAGAACTGGATCGGGGTGGTGTACACGACTCGGCCGGAGCTGTGGAGCTGCGGGTTGCCGGAAGAGTCGGTTTTGGTGAGGCGGAGGTAGGTGGTGTCCGATGGGAAGTGGGCGTCGCCTTGGTAGGTTAGGTCCGTGGGTTGCTCGCCGTAGAAGTCGTAGGTGAAGGACACCGATTGCGACCGAGCCCTGTTCAGCGCAGCGGCGAGGAGTAAGGCGATGGAAAGAAGGAGAGGGGTTAAGCTTTTGAGGAAGATAGCCATGGTTTTTGATTGAGTGAGTGGTGAGGTTTAGGTTTAGGGTTTTGGTGGTATTTATAGTAATGTAGTTGCATGCATGTGATTCTTTAGGTGGGGACAACATTTTAAAATAAATATTAAATTGTCATTTTTTATTAATTTATATAAAAAAGTGTGTTTATTTGTACCCTAAACATTGAGATAATCAACGTCCACGTCTCCATTATTATCTTCACATATTATTTTTGTTATATATTATTATTTATTCACAAAAAATCTCAATGTTTATTACATGTATTGTACGACCATTATATTGCAAGAGAGATATTAGGCATATTTATGTTCCTGCGCCATGTGCATCATCTATAAACTATATTTACACCCCGCATTATGCAAATAAATATTTTTGAGAATAGTATACGAACAACTTAATTCAAAATTAGATGGTAAGTAATTAGTACAAAAAAATGCAAAATAACAATGAGATTTTCCATTGTTAAACATTCTTAATGACAAATTTGCAAGGAAAATTTTATGTCCTTAAAATACTCGTCGCTAAAACATAGTGACGGAATTTTAAATCCGTTGCTAGTTTAGCGACAAAATGATGACGTATTTTCTGTAGCTAATTTTGGCAACCGGAAATTTTTTGGAATTAATTAATTAAAATATAAAATTTATTTAGTTGAGGAGGAGGTTTCAGTTCATATACTGTAATAATTTATACCCGACCACTCATAGACAAAAAAGATGTGAATGAATGAGTGAACACTACTAAAAAATCACCATTTCCGTCGCAAACTTTATTTATTTCAAAAAATATTTTTTTAGTTTTTTTAACCACTTTTGAACCGGCCGGTCCAACTGATAGGGTTTTGAATATTTGCCACAAAAATATTGTTTATTGATCAACAGTATATATAGAGTACAGAAAGATATGAAAAATACTAAAAGATATGAAACCCTAACAATATCTAAAATAATGCATGAAGATATTATGCATATCTATATCTTAGTATCTATATCTCAATATCCCCCCTCAAGCGAGTGTCGGAACTTGTGAGATACGCAGCTTGCGTCGAAAATCTTCAAACAGTGGCTTGGAAAGCGATTTGGTAAAGATATCTGCAATCTGAAGCTCCGAAGGAATGTGAGTCGTGTGAAGCTTGCCTTGCTGAGTGAGTTCGCGAACAAAGTGATAATCTATGTCGATGTGTTTCGCACGCTTGTGAGCAACCGGATTCTGTGAAATAAAGATGGCACTGTTGTTATCAAAGTGGAGAACTGGTGATGAAGGCAACTTAATATGAAGCTCTCGCAGAATAGAAAGTATCCACTGTATTTCTGCTGCTTTGTTCGCCATTGCGCGATATTCTGATTCGCAACTGGATCGGGCTACCGTCGGCTGCTTCTTGGAACTCCATGAAACTAAATTTCCAGCTAAGAAAATTGCATAGCCGTAGGTGGAACGTCTTGAATCTGGGCATCGCGCCCAGTCTGCATCAGAATAGGCGATTAGGTCGCAGGAAGAATTCCGTGAAAACCGAAGACCATGTGAGAGAGATCCTTTCACATAGCGTAGTATGCGTTTCACTGCCTGAAAATGCTCAGTAGTAGGCGCCTGAAGAAACTGACTGATATGGTTAACTGCAAAAGAAATATCTGGACGGGTTATTGTTAGATATTGATGTGCTCCAATAATAGACCGGAACCGAGTAATGTCAGAAAAAGCTTCTCCTTCTGTAGATAGAGCGACGCCGGCCGGAAGTGGTGTGCTTACAGGCTTGGCGTCGATCAATTCGTGGCGCAGGAGAATGTCACGTGCATACTTAGCTTGTTAAAGATAGAAGCCATCGTCAGTGTAAGTGACTTCAAGACCAAGAAAATAACTGAGGCGACCCATATCTTTTATAGAGAATTCGGAGTTCATACGACGAATGAAAGCGAAAATATGAGATGCAGCATTTCCTGTAACAATAATATCATCAACATAGACAAGAATGTAAATTATGATGGACTGGCGACAGTAAATAAAAAGAGAAGTATCCGCCTGACTGCATAAGAAGCCCATGGATGTGAGAAAATTGCTTAGCCTTTCAAACCATGCACGAGGGGCCTGTTTAAGGCCATATAATGCCTTCGAGAGGCGAAAAACATGAGAAGGATAGCGTGGATCAATAAAACCAGGTGGCTGTTCCATAAAGACCGGCGATGATAAATGGCCATTTAGAAACGCATTCTTGACGTCGAGTTGATGCAGAGGCCAGCCATGATGAACAGCGAGAGATAGAACAATACGCACGGTTGCGGCTTTCACAACCGGGCTGAAGGTATGATCGAAATCCATGCCTGGAATCTGCAAGAAACCCTGTGCAACCAGCCGAGCTTTATGGCGTTCAATGGAACCATCCAATCGGTACTTGGTACGGAAAACCCATTTCGACCCTACAACATTGGTGTTAGGAGGTCGCGGAACAAGAGACCAGGTGCCGTTCTTGTGGAGCGCGTGCATTTCTTCATTCATAGCAGCGAGCCAGAGAGGATCCTTGACTGCTGATTTAAAGCCTTTGGGTTCGGAAGCTGCTAAGAGAGCATGATGAAGCGCCGTGTTTGCATAGTAAGCAAGATGACGAGGCTTGAAGATGCCTGCTCGAGCCCGTGTGATCATGGGATGGGGCGTGGCTATCAGTGGTGGAACGAGAGCATCAGCCGGCGGCGGAGGTTGTTCGGGATCGGCAACAGGGGAAGCTGGCTGAGGATCTTCAACCGCAGCAGGAGGCAAAGGCTCAGGCGGAGTGCATAAGGATCAAGGGCTCGCAGCTGGAGGTGACGGTGTGCACTTCGAGGCCGGTTGCTGGAGGAGCGTCGGCATTGGAGGAGAATTAACAGCGGAAGGCTCGAAAAACTTCAATATGTCCAATTTGGAGATAGGCACAGATATTCCAGAGTTCGCCATAGGTAAATTAAGCTCGTCAAAGCGAGCATGCCGAGTAGTATACACCCTAGAAGTGGTTAGATCCAGACAACTATAGCCTTTATGATGTGAAGAATAACCGATAAATATGCATGGCTGACTCCGTTCAGAAAACTTGTTCGCAGCATAATCACGGAGGCAAGGATAAACACGACAGCCGAATGGATGAAAGTTGTTATAATTAGGTGCACATCCAAATAGAACCTGAAAAGGAGAGAGGCCGTCGAGAATACCAGAGGGTAGACGATTAATAATATAGACCGCCATGCAGAAGGCGTCTACCCACATAGGCAAGGGTAGGCGAGACTGGAAGAGCAAGGCAAGACCAGTTTCCGTGACATGCCGATGTTTACGTTTTGCACGTCCATTCTGAGATGGAGTATAAGGGCAAGAACGTGTATGATGAATTCCTTTCTCTCGAAAAAAGGCCTGCACAGCATGATTAGTAAACTCCGTTCCTCCATCGCTTTGAAAGCGCTTAATGGTAGTAGAAAACTGATTTTCAACAAATAGAGTAAATGTCTTCAGAACATCATAAAAATCCAATTTCTTTGTCAATGGATATAACCAGGTAAAGCGATTGAAATCGTCAACAAAGATGACATAATATTTAAAATTAGCAGTGGAAAGTACAGGCGCCGGCCCCCATAAATCACAATGTATGAGATCCAATACATGCAAAGAGCGTTTGTCATTTATTTGAAAAGGTAAGCGAGAACTTTTCGCAAGTTGACATGGAGAACATAAAATAGGTTTGGGCAAACAAGAAGAAACAGAAATATGCCCTTGTTTGCATAAAAGAGAAATAACGTCAAAAGCGACATGCCCTAATCGGCTATGCCATAACTCAAACGAAGCACGAGAAGTACTATTCTTTATCTGAGAAACAAAAGCCGGTTGGATGTGATCTAGCATGTATAGGCCATGCCTATGTCGACCGCGAGCGAGGATATCCTTGGTGTGGCGGTGCTGAACAATAAAGCACTGATTAGAGAAAGAGACATCAAACGGATAATCAGACGTCAACTTGCTGACAGATAATAAATTCTTGGTTAATGATGGAACAACCAGAACATCCAATAGGTTAATAGAATCAGAAATAGAGGAACGACCAATATGAGAAATAGGTAGAGCAGCACCATTACCAACTACCACTTGATCTGACCCAGAATAGGGCTGAGAGGAATCCAGAAGGGATGTATCTGGATTCATATGTGCTGAAGCACCGGTATCCATAAACAGTCTGAAGAGGATGCCGGAGAAATAGAACAGTTTGCTTGGAAGGCTTCAGCAAGGTTGGCCATGGATGGAAGCTGGCGAGCGTACCTTTCGGGACAGAACGTTGCATAATGACCATCACGACGGCATATCTGATAGCGAGGAGGGCGCTTGTTGGAACCTCGACCGCGCCCTTTGCCCGGAAAATTGTTGTTCGATGGTGGTTTCGAACTGCCTCCGGATTTGTTCTGATCGCCCTTGTACCCCTTGTCATCGGAGTTTGATGGTCGTTGCTTCCCATAAAAAGCAACCTGAGAGCCAGAAGAAGACGAATCCAAAGAATCCTGAAACAAAGAAAAGTTTTCGGCTTTGTTAACAAGATCACGGAACGAAGGCAAGTGAGTGAGAGCCATCTGAGTAGTGGAAAAGGCGAAAAAGGCTGGGCCTAATCCACGAAGAAACCAGTGTGCTTTGTCTGTATCATCAACCGGACGTCCAATGGCTGCCAACTGATCACATAGAGATTTGAACTCACGAGCAAAGTCAGAAACTGATCGAGTACCACGCTTGAGAAGTTGAAGTTCATCCTTCAGGCGAAGTTCGCGTGTTTTGGACTTATTATTGAAGGCAGTGTCTAGGGCGACCCAAACATCACGCGCCGTATTGCATCCAAGAACTTCGGCCATGGCTTCTTCGGAGAGTGTGGAGAGAAGCAGACTCAGTAAACGTTGATCTTGTTGGCGCCACTTTGTATATGCTGCATTATTAACGATCGCGCCTCCGGAAGTAGGAACAGTTGGCGGCGGTGGTGGAGAAGAACCATCAACATATTTTAGTAAATCTTGACATGTAAGCAGCGGAAGTAACTGGGATTTCCATAGCAGAAAGTTGGCCGACGTCAACTTGATTGTGACCATATGGACGAGGGTGGCGAGCGGTAGATGATCCGAGTCAGTCGCCATATGAACAAGATTGACGATGGTGGATCGCACGGCAGGGGAAGATTGGCGTATGCCGCGTGGCTCGTGTGCGCGAAGAGGAAGCGCGCGCCTTGCGCCGGGGATGCGCCGCGAGAGGCTGGGCGAGCGGCGCTGGACTGTGGCCAAACGGCGAGGAACGCCGGTCTGAGATGAGCGACAAGCGAAATCGCGAGAGAGGGAGAGAGAAACGGCACCGCCGAAGGGAGGGACGGAGAGGGAGAGGGAGGAAAATTTTTCGGATCGATTAGGCTTTGATACCATGATATGGTTTTGAATATTTGCCACAAAAATATTGTTTATTGATCAAAAGTATATATAGAGTACAGAAAGATATGAAAAATACTAAAAGATATGAAACCCTAACAATATCTAAAGTAATGCATGAAGATATTATGCATATCTATATCTTAGTATCTATATCTCAATACCAACCATTAAATTTTGTGGCCAGCGTCCCAAGAGGATTCGAACTCGGCACCTCCCACACGCGTGCAGTGCGCGTTACCACTGAACCAAACACCAATCTCATTCATTATACATACTAAAAAATATACATATAAAAAAATAACTTAGCGACATTTGTGATGAAATTTTCCGTCGCTAAAATTTACGACAAAAAATTTCGTCGCAAATCCGTCGCTAAATTTTAAAAAAATTTCTGTCCTAATTTGTCGTTAATTCGTCGCTAAATCGTGACCCTTTTTTTGTCGCTATTCCGTCGCAAATTTGTGATTTTTTTTGTAGTGGAAGATCAAGCTCGAATGAAGACCATAATTATTGAAGTAAAATGATTATGAGACTAATGATTGAAGCTTCAACTAGAAGCAGGTGCAAGGGTCGTTGTTAAATAATGGCTTGCTACTTGAGGAGAGTAAGTCATATCTTATTAGAAGAACTTCATCAATTAACCTTAGAAGAGAACTTCAAAGGCCTCAAGATAAACTCAGAAGCTTTACAAAGCCTCAATCAGTGTATGATCAGATTTGAATTCGACAGTAAGTGTTATCTCACGTAAGCTTGTGAAATTTGAAATTGCCGAACTCTATCTCTTTGTGAAATCCTCTATTTATAGACGAAGATTTAAACATCTCATTTGAATTTTATCCGTTAGACACTAGATGTCTGCTCATCAATCTTTGTTCTTCTTTTTCTGAGAAGTGCAGAGACTCTTCAGATCTCCTTCTTGTCTGATTAGTTCTTTCCCAAGTTAGCCGACTTCGTCAGAATGGATCTTTGAGTTTATTTTTGGAAACCTTCTTTTTGTCTCTTGATAATTCTTTCTGATTTCTTGAGATTCCTTAATCTCTGAAATAAAGATCCCTTCTTTTTGTGGCTTGGCTTCGACTTCTGATTGCTATCTGTGTTTGCTGGGTAGCTGTTTATCTTGTTGATATCTCATCAATCCGCTTGCTTCAATCCTTCAGCAATCTTGAGATATTTGCTGAGCGCTTCCAGCAATCTTCATAGGTTTGCTAGTCTTTTGATACTCCAATGTTTTCTAGTTGTCTTAGCAATCTTTATAATTGCCGACTCCTTCAGCAATCTTTTCTCGTATGCTTGAGTCTTCTAGCATTCTTCTCGTGCTTTGCGAACTCCTTTAGCAAACTTCAACGATTTCTTCTTGTTTTATTACAACTTGAATATGATTATCCTATACATGACTTATATAATTTTGACATGATTCTAAGTTGCCGGAAACTAGATAAACTAGCTTTGATGCACCAAAACTATAATACATACAATTAAGATCAAGAAGGTGTAATATATCTAACAATATTCCTAGCAATTTTCCCCTTTTTGGTGTTATAAAATCCCTAATTCTAACTTACTGATCACGGGAAAGCTGATTACCGAGATTACAAAATATTCCTAGCAATTCTAACTCAGCATATCAATTCCCTTAGATCCAGTATCATTCAAATGTGTTCCGCCTCAAAATAAGAAGGGTTTTGCTCGATTAAGAAAATTTTGCCCAAGTGAATGGATTAAAAAAGGCTGCTGTAAATTCAACAAGTAAGTAAGCATAAAGCAACATTCGCACATGATATAGAGCAACACACAAGGAACATATCGCACACACTCAAACAGTCCAAGCAATTTGTTGATTACACTGAATGTGTAAGTTCAGCTATAGCAAATAAATTCAGAGTTAGATAATGAGGTGTTGTCATCAACCTGTGTTAGTTTCCATTATAATTTTGGCAGTAAAGTACAGGAAACAAAGAACCCAAAACAAAAGGATTTACAAGAAGACTTAAGAGATACAACGATTACTTCTTGGTTGTGGAGGAATCGGAATCAGCATCTTTCGCACTTGGAGAGCCGGTGGTCTTCTTCAGTTTTCTGAGCGTCTTTGTTATCATCTTCATGAAATTGTCCACCAAGGCTTCACACTCTTCTCTCTTGATTCTCTCCCTCTCTTCCTTTGTAGTTCCTCCTCCTCCTCTTCTTGTTGTCTTCTCAAGTCATCTTCAAGCTTTCTGCTAGCGTTGAGGCACCTTAGTCTTTCTTCTTCTTCCTTCTGCCACTCTGCTTCTTCTGTTAACCTCTTCTCTTCCCCTCTTTGATCGCAACCAAAAGATCGGTTGAGAAGGTTTTGAAATTGTTCTGCAGAGACTGGCGGAGCTCATCCTTTGCCTTGCCCATCTGGGTGCTCAGTTAAGCATTCATGATAGGCCCGACCTGTTCTTCTAACTTCTATTGTACCACAACATGTATGTACATCTGGAGATCCCTGTGAAAGGTGCTCGATCTTAAGGGCTCAACAGTGATAGCTGGGGGTTCCAGAGATATCACCATCTGACCAGAGGTGGTAGGGATGACCATATTAGTTGTCAGTGAATGAGATGAATTAGCAGCCGGATCAGCATCCTCAGTCACAGTGGGTTCATGGTCTTGAACTTCTTCTTCTGCAGCAACTGGAGAGGGAGCTTAAAGCTATCTATCCGAGAAAGGATATTAGCCAAAGTGATCAATATTCTTTCCCTGAATCCCTTCATCTTCTTCTGATATTCTGCTCTCTTCTTTTTAGCTTTTTCTTTAACCAACTTGGCTTGCAACTCAGCAGCTGCAGTCATCTGCCTTCTTGTTGCAAGAGACTTGAATGTCACTCCGGATGAGGATGATTCAACACGGTCATACTCAGATGCAGGCAATGAAAGATCACTAGTGAGAGCTCTGTGCTCTTTTCTCTTTCGTAGCCTGGCAACGACTTGCTTTTCAGAGCATTGCCTTTTGGATGTCTGGTCCATCCAGTCATCTGCTGAATCCTCCTCACTTCTCCAGTAGTTCAGACCCATTCTAGCCATCATTATTGCTCGATCTTCATAGTGGAGCTCATGGGTGGCATAATCATAAAATCTCCATCTCTGAAACTCTATTTTCAGCCAATCAAGATCAGGAGACTCACTAGAAAATTCAACAGCATAGGTGGTCTGAAACTCGTCTGCAATTTGAGCGTCTATGAAGACACATATATCCTAAACCCATGGAATGAGGTCTTCGTTCTTATCTATTGGGTTTTGTATACTGAAAGCATTTATTACAATGAGTATACTATTGAGTTTTCTCCTATCTGTTAAACAAACTTGCATGCACGTAACAATGGTATCCTCTTGTCTCACTGATAGGGACGATCATACGGCTTATTGTAGATCGTAGAAGACAGTATGATCACTTGACCTAGTGAGACATAAATATTATCACAGCCGAGACACTGTTGAGGATACATCTATCCGGATGGTTGCAGCATAGTCAGAAGAAGTAATATGTCTTGGTTACTTGATATGCTGGTACGCAAGGGTGGCATATTGATAGGACCACATTGAGATGTATTTGTCTGTCTAACATCAGCGAATACAAGATCTCGTTCTTGATTGAGTCCAAACCCTAAGGAAGGTTCAGGGGTATGCACGGGTTGGCTGTTGCTTTGATTTGTCATGGTGGAGAGCCTGAGTAACGTGCTCGTATATCTGCATTTTGGGTAGCAACAGTTCGTGTAGTACAGCCTGAGATTGGGATTAGGTAACCATATCCGAGTAATAGGATGGGGACATTCCCTGAGGAGCTCAATAATGTTCATCGTGCCAAAGTCCGGCAGGCCGATTAAGTTCAGGCACAAGTGATAAGGTTTGAGTGGTACTACTCAGGAAAATGATATATTAATTAATTGTAGGTAGAGCTTGTCAGAAGCTCTGATTAATTAATGAATGTCCGGAAACCTTAAATATGGGGATTTTCAAGTGAATGCAGCCCGTTCTTACAACGTGGTAATAAAGGGGTAAGTCAGTATTAATTCTGTGGTGAAAAAGAATTAATATTAATTAATTAATTATGTCCTAGATTGTGGACATGGGAATTAACTAATTCATAGGCCTACTTTATTATTTGCATTAGGTCCCAGGTCTGGCCCAACTATATATGCTGAAAAAATGCCAGTAGCCCATTAGGGATAAAACCCTAAGTCTATAAATAGACCTCTCTCTCTCTCTGAAACCCTAGAAGTCGTAGTAGCCACCACAGAACATTCAAATCAGTTCGAAACCCTAGGGAGAGAGAGAGTTGGGTGGTGCCAGCTGTAGAAGGGGAGGAGAAAGTTTTTCGACTCCGGTCTACACTTTACAGATCTGTGGAATCCTGACCAGTAGCAGATCTGAGCAGCATTGGGATACAGATCTGAAGATCTGATCTTGAGAACAAATTTCTATTCTTTTCTTTTTCTTTGTTTTTTGATTAAATCTAGAAATTAGATTTCTAATTTCTTTTTCCGCAGATTTAATTAAATCGCGTGGTTGAATTAAAGTTGGATATTCAAACGCGAAAGATTGGCTCAGACTCTACAGAATAACGGTAATTATTCCTATTCACGCATTAAATTCATAGGAGCATGCTAGGTTGTATGAATTGTATATAGTATTCAATATACATGAATGGTCCTGCTTATTTGGGTTTGGTGATTCGGTTCACGGAAAATCCCTAAAATTGGTATCAGAGCCAGTTCCTGATTCATGGCTCTATTGAATATGGTTTATTCATTATGCATGTATGGATTTTATGTTGTGAATGGTTTTTGTTCTTCGTGGCAACCTATTTTGATTTAATCCGCAGTGGTTTATCCGTGTTTGGATTAGATTTTTTTTGTAAAATCATGAGAAAATTCGTGATTAGATTTGATAGGAAAATTGTAATAGTTTAGACTAAGTAATTTTATTTCAAATCTGTAAATTGAACGGGACAAAGGACAAGGCGAAGACCGGCGAAACGAGGGCGACGTGCACGGCGGCGGCGGCAGGCAAAACCTGCGCACGCTTGCGGCCGCAGGCAGACGGCGGGCGGCGGCGCACAGCGGCAGCTCGGCTGCGCGCGCGTGCGGCCGCAGACAGGCGACGGCGTGGCAGGGCCGGGCAGCGGGCAACAGCGCGCGCGCGGGCGGCTTGCGGTGGTCGGCGGCTGCTGTCCCTGCAGTGGTGGTTTGTGATTTGACGGTTGGCCCAATTCGATGTAAACCCTAGGGTTTGCAGTTTGTGGGGCCAATTTTCAAATCACAAAACCCTAGATTTGGTGGTTGAGGATATCAAGGCCCTGGAAGATTTGTGAAGATTTGAAGAATATTTGGAGCTATCCAAATTTGAAATTAAAATATCAAATTTTGTAATAGATAGAATTATTTTATTTTTCTATATTGTGGGTCCACGATGAATTTTTGTTTGCCTTAATTGTCCTCGTATGATATGTGATTTATTAATTGTGCAATAAGCATTTTTAGATAATAGTGGAAGCATGATTTACTGCTTTTATTATTTACATCTTTACTCGCATGCTTATGTGATTAATTTCTTGTTGGATTATATTTTGGAAATTTTTGGGCTTGTTTAAATACATGCAAAAAAAATTTGGGAAATATAATAACAATGAAATTATTTGTGTGCGCATTTCATAAACCTTTTGAATCAAAATACTAAGCGGATTTTTTAATTAAAATCAATAGACCTCCACAAAGCGGTCCTAGGCTGTAAGTGCATCTCTCGCTTTAGTAAACGTCTACGAGTGTAGTTTGCTAATTCTTGGAGGTGCATGGGTTGCAGTTGTTGTGATTTCTTGACAAACAACTTAAATCATGTGAATAGTGGGAGGGTTTTGCGTAAACGTCTATGAGTGTAGTTTGCGTAGATCTCTTTCATAAGTATTCTAGGATTGATTTAAATTATAGATAACAAAGGCTTTAAGGGCTGTGTGGTATGGTTATGTGCCATGCTAAGCTGTCTCTTTTGGCTGGAGTTAGAGTTGTGGTTAATCGCTTAGAAGCATATGAGAATATAATGCAGTTGCTGCTTCCCTGTTCTTGAGAGATGGCTTGGTCTAAGTTTTATCACTAATTATTAATTTCTAGTGTTTAAAGGTTTCTGACATGGTATGAAATTAAAGAATTGGGGCTTAAAACCCGCAGTTCTGGTTGAGGGTGACATCGTAAACGTCTACGAGTGTAGCTTGCGGTGGGAACTCTTGGGCTATAAGTGAAAAACATTTGTATTTGATTTATCAAGAGGTTTTCAATGCATTTATTTTTGAAGTTCTGCATGCATGTTCTTATTTAAGATTCTGTATTGTTTCAGATATGTCTATGTCTAATGTCATCAACATTCTTGCACAAAATACTCTACTGGTCCGAACTTCCTGGAATGGAAGCGCAACCTTGAATACATCTTGATTGCAGAAGAACATATGTTCGTTCTGCAAGTACTTCGTCCTGTAGTGTGCCCACTGCTGAATCCAGTCAAATGGATATAGACTTTTATAACAAGTGGGAGAAATCGAACAATGTAGTCAAGGGCCACATGATGACCACTATGTCCAAAGTCTTACAGCATCAGCATCAGCACCATAGGGATGCCTATGACATCATGGCGATTCTGGAGGCGACCTTTGAGGAAACTGATAGAGCTGTCAGATTTAATCTCATGCGGGAAATCGTGAGTAGAAAAATGACTGATGGCAGCTCAGTGAGAGAGCACGTGGTTTCTATGACTCACCTCATGGATGAGCTAACTGTGGATGGTGGAGGTATCGACGCTGAGGTTATGGTCGATATCATACTAAACTCTCTTACCAAGTCCTATGAGAGTTTCAGACTGAATGTTGTCATGAACAAGAAAGAGTATACCCTTAACAAGTTACTCAATGACTTGATGGCAGCGGAATCAGTTATGGACCCTCAGAAGGTTGCCTTAGCCACTTCTGGTAGTCTCTCTGCTGTACCAAAAGGTATGAAGCGGAAAAAGGGGATTAAGAAGTGGGCTAAGAAGGCACCTGTGAAGGATGGTGGGGCTGTGAAAAAGCCTAAAGTGGCGACTGACAGGGACAGGTGCTCCAAGTGTGGTAAGAAAGGACACTGTAGGAATGATTGTCAGGCCAACAAAGCTAGACAAGGTATGCCATCTGCATGTATGACTGTAAGCATGATTAGAGTCTGTTGTTGCTCTTCCCAGAGCTGTAAGCGCTGACTTGTTGATCATGTTGTTGTACTTTGCAGGGGACCATGCCGACAAGGCTGGTGAATGATTGCAAGAAGATACCAAGCTGAATGGATGGCAACGTTCTCTGACGGAGCCTCATGAAGTTTTCTTTTCTTTATGTTTTGATGGATTAAGTACATTTTGAGAGTTTTCTTTTGTGCGCCGTATTTTCGGCAGGAAAAATGTTTCATTCAACTTCGCAATGGATATTCCGTTATTTATGATTTCAATCATTGGTAATAACTATGTTTTCCATTATGGGATGTTGATTTATTCTCTTTATGCTACTTTTGTCAAATATGTCCTTGAATATTGCATTTAACTCATCCGTAGTTGATAATCCTAGAAAGAGAAAACTTACTTCTTCTGATGAGGATCTTAAATATCTCTGGCACTTGAGACTTGGTCACATCAGCTTGAAGCGGATTCAACGACTTGCAGATGACGGTACATTGGACTTAGTCCAGCTTGTACCCTATCAAGTTTGCGAATCCTGGATCGAGGGCAAGATGTCTTCTAGGACTTTCAAGGCTAGTCAGTCTCGAGCAGAGGAAGTGTTGGAATTGATCCATTCTGACTTATGTGGGCCCCTGTCCACGCAGGCTCGTGGAGGTTATGAGTACTTCGTCACATTTATTGACGACTACTCAAGATACGTATACCTTTACATGCTTTGCTACAAGTCTGAATGCTTTGAGAAATTCAAAGAGTTCAACGCTGAGGTAGAAAAGAAGGTCGGGAAAACTATCGAGTCACTGCAATCTGACCGCGGTGGCGAATACCTCGGTAACGAGTTCTTGCAGTATTTGTCAGATCGCGAGATCACATCCAGTGGACTTCACCGGGTACTCCCCAGCTAAACGGTGTAGCAGAAAGAAGAAATATAACTCTTTTAGAGATGGTAAGATCAATGATAAGCTATGCAAGCTTACCTATTTCGTTTTGGGGATAAGCATTGGAAACAGCAGCTTACATATTGATTGTGGTGCCTTCTAAATCAGTTCCTAAGACACCTGCTGAGCTCTTCCTTGGTCGCAAACCTAGTTTGTGCAAGTTCAGAGTATGGGGTTGTCCGGCACACGTGTTGACAAAGGAACCTAATAAGTTAGAATGAAGGTCTAAAGTAATGTTGTTTATAGGGTATCCCAGGCAAACGAAAGGTGGTTACTTTTACTGTCCTTGATAAACACTCACTTTGTGCATTCTACTGATACAGATTTGCTCACTTTTGACCTCAGATTGATGTACTACGTGATAGTTTCATGCATTATCTTTATTCTTTAAGGAAATATTACGTTTGGTTTGGTTTGTGGTTATTTATGCAGATTTTATGCACAGTTGAGTTGATTTCGAGATTTAATCAAGTACCCTGGGGGACAATCGATGCTAACTTGCATCGGCAAAAGGAAGGAGTCAGAAAATACCGAAGGACTCGTCGATTTCGCGTTCGTGAAGAAATCGGCGACCCAAATGACGCACTCGGCGATCGTCGAGTTTGCAGATGGGTCGCCGAAGTGGGAAAATTCCTTTTTTCCCACGGCACGAACTCGGCAACCCAAATGACACTCGGCGATCGCCGAGTTGGTAGATGGGTCGCCGAGTTCGTAAAAATTCAAGTTAGCTTCGGGACGAGTTCGGCGACCCACGCACACAGACGGCGATCACCGATCGGGCAAGATGGGTCGCCGATTTTGGCACGTTTTGACGTATTCTGACAAATCTGAAGCCCAAAATCATATCTTTTCAAGATTTAAAGATCCCCAAGTATAAATAGGACTTCCCAGGACCAAAAAAAAGGTTCCTTGACCTTATTTTTAGACGAGAGAGAGATGAGAAATCGCAGGGGATTGAGAGAAGACTTGAAGAGCATTCCAGAAATTGAAGATTGAAGATCACGGGTTTTTGATTTTCATGTTCTTCCTTTCTATGACTCTTTATTTCTCTGTTTTCTTAAAACTTAGCATGATTGGCTAAGTTTCCTGTGGATTCTAGGGTTTAAAACATTGTTGAGTTTCATTCAATATATTATGTAATTCAATTTTCCTTTTTCATTGATGTTCTGATTTAGAGCCAAAGGGTGCAAGTGGGTATACAAAAGAAAGAAAGGAGCGGATGGTAAAATTACGGCTTTTAAAGCCAGGCTAGTGGCAAAGGGTTATAGTCAGAAAGAGGGCATTGACTATGATGAAACCTTTTCACCCGTAGCCATGCTCAAATCCATCCGGATACTCCTTGCCATAGTTGCGCATATGGACCTCGAGATTTGGTAGATAGATGTCAAAACCGCTTTTCTAAACGGATACATTGAATAAGGTAAGGACATCTATATGCAGCAACCTGAGGGTTACATATACAAGGGCGAAGAACATCTTGTGTGGAAGCTTAAGAAGTCCTTGTATGGACTTAAGCAAGCTTCGAGGTCGTGGAACTTGCGTTTCAACGATGTGATCAAATCCTATGGATTTTCACAGTTGGAGAACGAAAGTTGTGTTTACCAACTTTGTGTCAGTGGGAGTGTGGTTTTTCTTGCACTGTTTGTGGATGACATACTCCGATTTGGAAACAATGAGGGAGTGATGTCGGAAATCAAGAGTTGGTTATCCGAACAGTTCCAAATGAAGGATTTGGGAGAAGCTAGGTACATCCTTGGGATTAAGGTCTTACGGGATCGTAAAAGTAGGATGTTAAGCTTATCGCGGGCATCCTATGTGGATACTGTGATAGCCCGGTTCAGCATGCAACTCGCCAAAAAAGGCTTGCTACCTTTCAGACATGGCGTTCATCTTTCTAGTGGGCAGTGTCCTGAGACACAGCGGGAGAAAGATGAGATGAGTCTTGTACCATACACATCTGCGGTGGGAAGCCTCATGTATGCAATGCTGTGTACCAGGCCAAATATTTGTTATGCCGTTGGCATGGTAGCGAGATATCAGTCTAACCCTGGACAGGCGCACTGGACTGCGGTAAAGCACATCCTCAAGTATTTGAAGAGAACTATGAATTACTGCTTAGTTTATAAAAATGAGGATTTGTTCCCTGTGGGTTATACAGATTCGAATTTCTAAGGGGACCAGGATGAGAAGAAATCGACCTCAAGATATGTGTTTACCTTGAGAGGTGGGGCTATATCTTGGAGTAGCGCAAAGTAGAAATGCATTGCTGACTCCACCATGGAAGCGGAATATGTCGCCGCTTCTGAAGCTTCGAAAGAAGGGGTATGGCTCCGGAACTACCTTTTAGAGTTGGGTGTGATTCTAAGCTTGCCGAGGAGCATCACAATCTATTGTGATAAGTGTGGTGCAGTGGCAAACTCGAAAGAACCACGGACTCACAAGGCAAGCAAACACATAGAGAGGAAGTACCATATCATACGAGAGATCGTATCGAGGGGCGATGTGCTTATCAAGAAGATTGACACTAGAGACAACCTAGCTGGTTCATTTACAAAGAGTTTGCCGCAGAAGGTTTATGAAAGACATATTCGTGAGGTGGGTCTGAGGTGGATGCCAACCACTGACAGTGGTTAACGAGATAGCCAGGCTAGATAGATGCACTGTATACTCTGTAATAGCTATAGTGATGCTTGAAGGGATTCGCGATCTGAATCGCAAAGTCCGTTTGTCGGGATCGTTAATTGGAATATAAAAAATAATTAACTATGCCTATGATTAATCCTAGCATGCTCCTATTATAATGCATAAAGAGGTTTATGCGGCATACCTGGATTGATGAAACCTGAAGAACGAGTGTGTGGAGATTCCTCTTGATCTTTTCCCACGCACAAAGATTTAATTTCCTAACAGATTGAGGAAATTAATCTATGAAAATAATAATAATATTTTCGAAAACAAAGAGAGAGAAGAAGAAAAATCCTCCTGATCTGATCTTCTTATCTGTATCCCAACTCGATCTGAAAATCTGGTGAAGATTCTCTATCAGATCCCTTGCCCGATTGAGAAGCAAAATTTCCTCCTCGTTTCTAGATCTTAGTAGATCACCACAGCTCCCTAATTTCCGGTTTGCCGTGTACAACTTATGATCTTGTGGTGTGTTGAGATCTGAGAAACTGAGACCTATTTATAAGAAAATTCTGGACTTCTATTGGGCCTGAGTTTCTATGGGCCAGACCAGGGACCTGAATGCAAATAGTAAATAAGGCATATCAATTAATTAATTCCCATATTCACCCCTGAATATAATTAATTAATTAATATTGATTCATGCCACCAGAGAATCAATACTGTCCTACCTATTTGCTATCACGTTTTGAGGTACGGGTTGCATTGTACTCGTTTTATCCCCACATTTAAGGTTACAGACATTCGTTAATTAATTTAAGCTCTGACAAGCTTTTTAATTAATTAACATCTTTTATTCCTGAGTCAATCCACTCAAACCCTTTTCACTTATGCTTGAACTTAATCATCCTGCAGGACTTTAGCATAACGAACCTTTTGAGCTGCTCAGGGAATGTCACCATCCTATACCAGATGTGGTTACCTAGTTCAGATACCAGACAGTCATACACAAATTGCTATCACCCAAGATTACAGATATACGGCTCAACTAGAACCTTTCACTACAACTCAAAGTGAGACACACTCCATGTGTACTTCTGTATCTTCATGTAGGCTTAAGATCTCATCGAGTCATAGAGATCTAGATTCTTTTAATGTCAGATAAAAGAATCGATCTCGACTTAGGTCCTCATCAATGTGCGCCCCACACCAGCATACCAAGTCATCCAAGATAAGATGCTTATCCGCATATGCTGCAGCCTATACCGACAGTTTATAAACTATCTCAGCTGTGATGACTATTTATATCTCGCTGGGTCAAACGATCCATACAATCTTCTGTGATCTCCTACACACCGTATGATCTCCCTATCGACGAGATAAGAGGATAAGAGCGTTCGCGACACATGTTTGTTTATTCAGACAGGAGATGAACATACAACATTTATGATTACCAGTATATTAACCAATAGACCTTGTACATAATATACCAATCATAATGCTTTTCAGTATATAAATCCATCAAACTCCCACTTATACTCAAAGCATTATACACTTGATTTCCAGAGTATAATGCGTCTAAACAAATCTAGCTATTACATCAAACATTCCATGTGGCTTTGCCCTCAGCCCAAAGTTACGCACATGCATCTCGTAAACCTTCTAAGGCAGAGCTTTTGTGAATGGATCCACTAGATTATTTCTTGTATCAATTTTTTCTACCAGCACATCACCCCTTGCTACGATTTCTCGTATAATATGGTACATCCGTTCAATGTGTTTTGTTGCTCTGTGAGTTCGTGGTTCCTTTGAATTAGCCACAGCTCCCGAATTATCACATTACACCGTGATGGTCCTGGGTAGCTTAGGAATCACGTCCAACTCCAGAAGGAAGTTTTGAAACCATACCGCTTCTTTCGAAGCTTCAGAAGCTGCCACATACTCGGCTTCCATGGTGCAGCCCACAATGCACTTCTGCTTTCCACTCCTCCATGATATGGCCCCACCTCCCAACGTAAACACATAGCCAGAGGTGGACTTCTATTCGTCTCGGTATGTCTGGAAATCCAAATCGGTATAACCCAAAGGACACAACTCCTCACACTGATAAACAAGACAATAGTCCCTTGTCCATTTCGAGTATTTGAGTATGTGCTTTACCGCGGTCCAATGCGCCTGTCCAGGGTTAGACTGGTATCTCGCTACCATGCCTACAACAAAGCAGATATCTGGCCTCGTACATAACATTGCATACATGAGGCTCCCCAAGGCCGATGCATACGGCACGTCCCTCATCTCATCTTTCTCCCTATGTGTCACCGGACACTGATCCTTGGAAAGATGTATGCCATGTCTGAAGGGTAAGAGACCTTTCTTGGCATTATGCATGTTGAAACAGGCAATCACAGTATCCACATATGACCCTTGAGACAAGGTCAACATCCTCTTAGTGCGCTCCCGCAATACTTTTACCCCTAGGATGTATCCTGCCTCCCCAAGGTCCTTCATATGAAACTGCTCGGATAACCACCCCTTTATGCCCGACAGTACTTCTACATTGTCGCCAAATAGGAGAATATCATCTACATAAAGTGCAAAGAACACCACTCTTTCGCTGACACACAGACGGTACACGCAACTCTCGTTTGAACATTGTGAAAATCCATAGGATTTAATCACTTCTTTAAAACGCAGATTCCATGACTGTGAAGCTTGTTTAAGTCCATACAACAACTTCCTTAGCTTCCAGACCAAATGTTCTTCGCCCTTCTGCACATAACCTTCTGACTGTTGCATATAGATGTCCCTACCTTCTTCAAGGTACCCATTTAGAAACGCAGTTTTGACATCCATCTGCCAGATTTCTAGGTTCTTATGTGCTGCTATGGCCAGGAGTATTCGAATGGACTTAAACATGGCTACCGGTGAGAAAGTCTCGTCATAGTCTACACCTTCTCTCTGACTATAACCTTTCGCCACCAGCCTTGCTTTGAAAGCTGTAATTTCACCATTCGATCCTTTCTTTCTTTTGTATACCCATTTGCACCCTATAGATCGATGGCCATCTGACAAATCAGTTTTCTGGTATACATCCATAGCAGTAATGGATTCTATTTCTGAATCCATGGCGATCAGCCATTTGTCCGCATCTTTATCAGATACTGCCTCGTCATATGTCCAGGGATCGGTATCATCTAGTCCGTTTTCCGGGATCAAGTCAGAAGACTCTCCCACGAACATATACCTCTCGGGTTGGTGACTAACCCTCCAACTGCGACGAGGCATCTGAGCCGTGTCAGTAGTTGGCATAGTACGCGTTGGTCCCATGCCTTGCATTAGTGGCAGTGTTGGTATATTATCACCTATCACAGGTGGATTTACCACTACACTGGGCTTTCCTGATGGAATTGCTTCTTTATCCTCAAGCTCGTGGAGGATAATTTCACTCTTGGATCTGTTATTTCTTACATACTCGTCCTCCAAGAATCTTGCGTTGGTACTGACAACGACTTTCTGATCCTCAGGACAGTAAAAGAAACCACCTTTCGTTTGCCTGGGTATCCTACAAATAGCATCAGCTTACACCTACTTTCTAACTTGTCAGGTTCCTCTGTCAGCACATATGCTGGACAACCCCAAACCCTCACTCTGTTCAAACCTGGCTTTCGCCCATACCAGAGCTCTAGAGGCATTTTTGGAACTGACTTAGAAGGTACCAGGTTAAGCAAATAGGCCGCTGTCTCCAAGCCATATCCACAAAACAAAATTGGCAAACTTGCATAACTCATCATCGACCTGACCATTTCTAAGAGAGTTATATTTCTTCTTTTTGCTACACCATTTTGTTGAGGGGTTCCCGGTGCAGTCCACTGGGATGTAATCCCATTGTCTGACAAGTACTGCAAGAACTCATTACTGAGGTATTCCCCACCACGATCAGATCGTAGTGTCTTGATAGTCTTACCCAGCTTCTTTTCTACCTCAGTCCGGAACTCTTTGAATTTCTCAAAGCACTCAGACTTATGGCGAAGCAAATAGACATATCCAAATCTTGAGTAATCGTCAATGAAAGTGGCGAAATACTCATAACCTCCATGAGCTTGCGTGGACATTGGTCCACATAAGTCAGAATAGATCAACTACAACACATCCTCTGCTCAAGACTGACTTGCCTTAAAAGGCCTGGTCGTCATTTTACCCTCTATACAGGACTCAAAGACTTGATGCGGTACCACTTGGAAAGAATCCAAGAGCCCATCGCATGCCATTATTTTAATCCTCTTTAGATTGATGTGACCTAGTCTCAAGTGCCAGAGATATGTTTGATCCTCATCAGAAGAAAACTTTCTCTTTAAATGATTATTATTATTCGATGAGTTTGCAACGTTTACGGAAGATTCATGCTTACAATTTATGATATAGAGAGAGTCATTCATTTTACCACGATAGATAACACCGTTATTACCAATGATAGAAACTCCACTATAAAAAATAACTGAATATCCATCGATAAATAACTTGGAAACTGAAACTAAGTTCCGCCAAAAACCCGACACATATAAAACATATCTCAAAATCAAAACATTGTTATCAAAGCATAAAGTAAAATCTCCAATGGCTCCCGCCGAGACTCGCTCTCCGCTGCCCATTGAGATGGTAATCTCGTCATGTCTCAGCTGCCTTGTCGGCATGAACCCCTGCAAAGTATAACAAACATGATCAGTCGCTCCAGTACCACTACCCAAGAATTGGTAGAAACTGACGCTAAACATGTTTCCATTATAAATGCACATGACGTACCTTGTCTACCCGTACATGGCACTAGACAATTTACTTCACTTCGCTTGCGTTTGCATGGCCTGGTGACGTCCTCTGCTAGATCAACTTCTTCTAACCTTTTAAGCATTTCCTTTGCCTCAATCATAGTCTTGTCAAAGACTTTCATATATTGAGCAAATTCTGATGCTTTTAGATTAGATTCCTTTCGCCTCAGGGCTGTGAACAACTCCGGAAGAGTGAACTCATGCCTGGTACCGAGGGACTCGATGAAACCATTATAGGAATCATATAGAGAGTGTAGGACAATATTGACCTCAGCCCGCCTGCTGATTCGTCCACCTCTCTTTCTGTATCTTTCCATAATACTCATCATGCTGTCAAAGTGCAGAGTCAACAAACTCCCATCAGTCATCCTCTTGCAGACCAGGTCTTCTACAAGATAATAACTGACAGTCCGTCTCACCCTCCCATATACTCTTATAAGATCCCTCCATATCTCAACAAAAGACTGGTACTGATCATACTTGAGCCTTAGTTCTCTAGATAGAGTCCTCTTAATGAGAATGCGGGCAAACTCATCAGAAATCCTCCACTTTTCATAGAACACTCGCTCATAACCAGTACAATTCCAGTACTTGGGAGATAAAGGATCCATGTAGAGTACATGAGAATGATTTGCAATGTGGAGTTTCTCCATGAAGCAAAACTTCCACTCAGGAAAATTGGGACCAGTTAAAGGATTTGATGTCAAGAGATTAATGATATGATGAATAGACATATCTGAAAACAATAAATTAATACACAAATTAAAACATAGTCGCAGAACATTGAAACAATTAAATATTGAAACCTTATGATAAAGCAATATTAATGTTTCCTCCGATTTGCCTAAGTATTACTATTGCAAGCCACACATGTGGATGTTTACAACAAAACACTTAACCAGCCTGCATCTTTCAATTCCAGTCCTTTAATTCCAATCCATGCCCGGGTTCCTAAGACAAATGGAATTAATAATCGGAGACCTAACCGAAACCATATTATCCTACTGAGCAGGGACTTCACATATGAGTTATACTCTAGATAACATCTAAGCTAGGATACCACCAAAGCCAACCCTCCCATATAAGGATCTACTAGGACACACCCTGATCCCTTATAATAAGGATATCTTATTTAATTCAATCCCTAGAGAACTTATGAAAACTCAATACGCAAGCTACACATGTAGACGTTTACGCATGGGCTCCTTCTTCTCACATGAATTAAATGTTTGTTTTAAGAAATCCTATCCATTAGAACTTATGAATAATAAATTAAGTACGCTACACATGTAGATGTTTACCTAATAAATTACCCACTTCTAAATAAGGTTCGCTTTGTGGAGGTCTTATCAAATTATGAGCTTAGTAATTTTATTTATAAGGCTCAATTGCACAGATTATTTTATGTAGCCATAATTATAACTCTTCCCAAAATTCTATCATGCAAAGCATGAACCCCGAATTTATAGTTATAATACTTACACAAAATAAATCACATAGCATGCTTTAAAGATGTAAATAAAAGCAGTAAACGTGTTCTATTATCTATAACATGCTTATATGCTGCGCAATTAATTTAAACACATATATCATGCGAAGACAAATAATAAAACAAATAAAAAATGTCATCATGGCCCCATGATACAAAAAAAAATAATTCTAACTATTACAAGTTGGAATTTATTTAACAGATCTTCGACTGGGCTCCCACTACTTGGACTGAGATCTGGATTTATTTTCTGAAATTTGGGCCTCCAAGATTTGATCCATCAGAAAATTGGACAACTGGGCCAGTTAACCAGATCGCAGGCCTAGGCACACATTGCAAGCCCAATAGCCCGCGAGATCTTAGCCCGACGAGCCACTGATCGCGTATATTTTTAACCCGCGACTTAGCAAAGCTAATAATATAGCGGCAAATAAAATTATCGATCCCTCAGGGAAAGGAGTAACAAAAAATCCTAAGTACTAACTTAAGAGTTCCTAAAGTACTGGATAGGTAAAACAAAAATTAAAAGGTTTTGAAATCAATTATCCTAAGGAAACAATTCTGAAAATAAATTTACTTTTGAAAAACTTTAATGGATGAGAAATACAGATTCTAGGCCTTTCTCCCTATCAAGTATAACATGCATAAATAAATTGATTATTTTCAAATTTTAATTCCTCTACGCAGTGGAACATCAGAAAGCTATTATGAACTTCTTTGTTGGACAATTCATAAAGTAGATTAATTAATTATGTATCTCCTGTCGGTCTAAAGATTAATTAACTAACTCCAAAGTTCTACGTATTTATTCCTATAATCTATTTCCTTCAGTTATGACAAGAAATCAAATTATATTATGAAAATCTTTTTCCATTGAAAACTATTACAGTTACGTCTCTAATCCTCAACTATGTAATCCTAAGATGTGGCCAATATACTCAAGATTAAGAATAAAACTAGATTTCACAAACT
This sequence comes from Plectranthus barbatus, assembly GCA_026898455.1. Lineage (NCBI taxonomy): Eukaryota > Viridiplantae > Streptophyta > Magnoliopsida > Lamiales > Lamiaceae > Plectranthus > Plectranthus barbatus. Next base: position 104,372 of record JAPKLW010000152.1, on the reverse strand, counting down.
GTGTGGGAAAGGAAAAATAACTTCAATTAATTAAAACATGCATACATTGATAGTTTGAAAACCTAGAATCTGAGAAGAAATTTAGTTACACATAATCTAAATCTTAATCATCATAGATAATGAACAAGACAAGAAAAGATGAATAAGAAAACTGAATCTTCCCAAGAAATTCAATCTTCAACCCAATGATCTTCTTCTTCTTCTTCTTCCTTGTGATGTTTCTCTCTATTTAATTCTCTTCTCTCTTGCTCTCCTCTTTGATTTTCGAATTCCTCAGGCCTTATATAGATGTGGTGGATGAATCCTACCATATCTAGGAGTTAGATATGTGTTTATCTTCAGAATTCAGAAAAGATTTGATCTAGTCGCGACCCTCCATCGATCGATGGCCAACCTGCGTCAATCGACGGGAAGACAGAGCAGCGTCGATCGACTGCCAGGTGGCGTCGATCGATGGCGATCCTGCTCCCGCACTCCTGCATCAATCTCATCGAGTTCTTTCATCGATCTTCTCCGAAGCTGTGGCAAACAAGTTTCCAAATTCCTCCGATTTTCATCCAAAAACCTGCATGATTCATCAAACACACCATAAAAAGCACAAAAGCTAATGTATGCTCAAAAAGACACAAAAAACAATTCAAACATCACCAAAATAGACAAACAAACAATAGATAAGTTGGTAAAAATATCAACTTATCAACTCCCCCAAACTTAAACCATTGATCATCCTCGATCAATTTGTAAGATAAGAAATTAAATCACATGCAGATAAAAGTGAGCAATGCCTCACAAGTTTATTTTATTATCTAAGCATCACCCATTCATATAAATCATGCAATCAAAACAGGATTTCCATTGTTAATCATTGAGGAGGAACCTCACCGAGAAGTGTTTGCACTCATCGCTCAAAGAGTAAAGGGTTCTGTTTTCACTCACCCAAGATTGCAGATTATTTCATCATAAATTTGACAGATTTCTCATCTCTCCATTGCTTGTTAGTGTGGATTTTCAGGGAAACAATTAGGTCTTATTTTGGTTGTAATGTGGCTTACCTAAAAGGTGGGATAGATTTGGCTAAGTGACTGAAATATCTACAATTCTTCCCCAACAAATCCAAACATATCATAACTTCAATACATTCTTGTCCCTTCTTGTCCTCACAATTTTTTTTCTAGGGTTCCATTCAAGTTTATTTGTAGTGAACTAATAATCATCTATCAATAAATTCCTTTTCTTTCTTCTTTTTCCACTCAAGTTCACTCTCTTTTTCTTTTCTTCCCATGGAAACCCATATTCTTTCCTCTAGGACACTCTGCACGTGCGCATCATCCCCCATCCCCTGCTGTGATGGGATATCAGACTGTCCCTGACCGGCCTGTGCCTCCAGTCGGTGAGTGATTCTGGACGTGCCTGCTCCTCCTCGGGCTCCAACCATCACTGCCAAGTGGGCAGGGGAACTCATCAACCTATTATCATGGAAGTGATAATCTGTGACTCGGGTGAGGTCCGGCTGCGGCAGCGGGAACTTGTCCCCGTTCGACATCTTTAAGAACCATCCACCCTCACGGGGTGTAAGAACCTGCATCCAAACCAAGAGCTCGGTGCTCAATCCCTGCTCGTCCTGAAGTACTTCGAGGTCGGACAAGTCGATCCCCACATGCTCGGCAATCGGGGTGATCAATCCCCCACTCCAGTTGTTGCCCTTGATGGCCTTGAGCTGGTGCCTCCAGTGATCCATGATGAGGGCGGCGAAGCTGAATCGGTCTCCGATGAGCAAGCAGTACAAGACGTGGAGCTTGCCCACTCTCACCTTGGTACTCTCGTGCCATCCTAAGATAGACACCCCATATATCGCTGAAGGTAGCGAAACACGGGGTTGTCGATCGAAGACGCCTTCAGGTTGCCGACGTCGAAGAGGGTTGGATCAGTTGGGGCATCGGCTGCAATCTGCCTCCAAAATTGGACGTTGCTGAAGTCCGCCGGAGGGGTGCCAACGCCGTCAAGTGGGACACCCCACAACTTGTCGAGGACATCCCTCGGAAGAGTGTAGCTTTCATTGTGCAGCTGGAATCTGATGGATGTGGGCTTGGACTCTGGCTGGACCTCGAACACCTCGAGGGTGGCCAAAAACTTCAGCACGAGCGATGGGTAAGTTGGTCATCGTCGTGTCATCCAGGTCCTCCATCCAACCCTGTCCAGCATGGTCAAGACATCCTCCCGGATGCCGAGTCTCCTCATTGTCCTCGGGCAGGGATACAATGTCTGCTTAATGGTGTATTTCCTTTCCCTGAATCTCCGATAACGATCCACGACCTCTTGGGAGGTGAAAGTCAGTGTATGAGACATATTTTCTGCAAAGTTAGACAAGGAATTGTTAATAAATATTCAACAATCATCAAACAATTCCCAAGCACAAAATCATCGAATAGAATTCGCAATTAAACTCAACGTGCTTCTACCCATGCAAAATTGAATTCGAAATCATGCAATTCACATCCCAAACAACCAATGTACATCCCTAATTCAACAATTATCCTTAAAAACGAAAATTCAAAATTTCCCCCAAATTAAGGATTTCCCCCAAACTTGCTACCATCACAATCGAGCAATTCTAACGGATACAAATTCACATAAATCACATATATCGACTAAGACTATCATACATATCGAACAACAAGCGAAATTTGCAATGAAATCAACACACGTGCAAGAAATTGAAATAAGGGCTCCCATGGCCAAAATCACAAAAATCATGCTCAAATCATGAAAAAATTGTTAAATAATCGTAGCGGAGTAGTCTAGGATACATACCTTGTGTGGATTTTGCGAGTTTTGGAGAGAAAAATCGAACCGGGATGCTTTCGGGTTGAGAGGGTGCGTGCGTGTGTGTTTATATTTAAAAAAGGGATGAAAATCCCGTTTTTATAGCATTCAGTCCGCGCCTCTAAATTACCGGCATCGATCGACGCTCGTTCAGCATCGATCGATGCTAAAATTGATTTTTTTGCAGGAATTTTCCGTCGATCGACGGCGCATGTAGCGTCGATCGATGGGACTCTGACTCGAAATTTAAAAAATCTGAAATAATGAAAAACGAAAAATTGTTGGGTTACCTCCCAACAAGTGCTTGGTTTAACGTCGCTAGCTCGACAATACTTGTACCCTACGGACGGTTGAGATAATACTTCTCCACCACGCAGATGTTGAGTGGGGTGTAGTGCGGCTTTAAATTCTGTCCGTTTACCGTGAAGTTCCTTCCATCTTGGCCAGCTAGTTTGACTACACCGTTGTGAAATTGGCAGACAACAGTATATGGCCCTGCCCACTTTGACTGCAGCTTCCCAGGCATGAAGCGAAGTTGAGATTTGAACAGGAGAACTCTGTCACCCGGACTGAAGACGCGTGGGCGGATTCCTTTGTTGTGGAACCTTTTCGCTCGTCTCTTGTAGATGACACTGTTCTCATAGGCCTCATCTCGAAAATCTTCCAGTTCGTTCAGCGCCAAGGCACGTTCTGATGCAGCCGTCTTCCAATCTAGGTTTAACTCTTTCACTGCTCTCCACGCCCTGTGCTCCATCTCCACGGGGAGATGGCAAGATTTCCCAAAGACAAGCTGATACGGAGAGGTCCCAATGGGGGTCTTATAAGCGGTGCGGTATGCCGAAAGAGCATCATCGAGCTTCACAGCCCAATCCTTCCGCTGCGTCACCGTCTTCTCCAATATCTACTTGATCTCTCGGTTGGAGAGTTCAGTCAGCCCGTTTCCTTGAGGATGGTAGGGGGTAGTAACACGATGCTTGAATCCGTACCTGCAAAGAAGAGAGGCAAGCCATTTGTTACAAAAATGAGACCCCCCATCACTTACCAGGGCTCTTGGCGTGCCGAATCGCGTTATGAGTTTCTGAAGGGACTTGATGACTGCTTTTGAATCGTTGGCGGCTGTTGGAACTGCTTCAACCCATCTCGACACATAGTCCACCGCAAGCAGGATGTAGGAGAAACCGTGAGATGGCGGGAAAGGTCCCATGAAGTCGATTCCCCAAACATCAAATATCTCGACTTTGATGACCATCGTTTGAGGCATCTCATCCCTATGCAAGATGTTCCCGGTTCTATGGCAGCGATCACAGCTTGTAATCCATCCTCGACAGAACTCGTAGATGGAAGGCCAGTAGAATCCGCTTGCGAGGATCTTGAATGTCGTCCGATTGGCCGAATGGTGGCCACCGCTAGGAGCTGAATGACAGGCGGCGAAGATTTGATGCCACTCTGACTACGACACGCAACGCCGGATAATCCCATCTGCACATCTTCGCCAAAGATAAGGTTCCTCCCAATAATAGAATTTGATGTCGTGGGGGAACTTCTTCTTCGCATAAGGGGAGGAGTCTGGTGGAAGTACGCCGCCCACCAAGTAATTGGCGAAGTCCGCCTACCAAGGTGTCTTTGACTCGTACGTCTCCCTCAGATCCCTTAGGGCGCAGATTTGCTCATCCAGGAAAGTCTCTCGGATCCTCAATTCCTGATCATCTCCTTCAAGTGGTGGCTTGAGTCTTGATAGATGGTCGGCAATCACGTTCTCACTTCCCTTTCTGTCCTTGATCTCCAAGTCAAACTCTTGGAGCAGCAGGATCCATCTGATCAGTCTCGGCTTTGCATCTTGCTTGGCGAACAGATACCTGATAGCTGCATGGTCGGTGTAGACAACAGTCTTGGATCCTATCAGATAGGACAGAAACTTGTCGAAGGCATATACTACTGCTAGCATCTCTTTTTCGGTGGTGGTGTAGTTGCACTGGGCCGGGTTCATGCTCTTGCTGGCGCAGTGGATCACATGGAAGAGCTTTCCTCTCAGTTGCCCTAAGGCTGCTCCAACGGCATAGTCACTGGCGTCGCACATCAGGATGAAAGGCTCGCTCCAATCTGGAGAAGTAAGTATTGGTGCAGTCACGAGGGCTACTTTCAACTTCTCAAAGGCCTGCATGCAGTACTCGTCAAAGACGAAAGATACATCCTTCTCTAGTAGATTACACAACGGCCGCAAGATCTTCGAAAAGTCCTTGATGAACCTTCTTTAGAAACCGGCATGTCCAAGGAAACTCCTCACCGCTTTGACATTTATTGGCGGTGGCATCTTTTCTATCGCAGCAACTTTTGCTCGGTCAACCTCTATTCCCTCGGCTGATACTCGATGTCGTAGCACAATCCCTTCTCGCACCATGAAGTGGCACTTCTCCCAGTTGAGGCAAAGGTTTGTCTCGGTGCATCTTTCCAGTACGATAGCTATATTCTGCAAGCAAACATCAAATGAACTACCAAACACAGAAAAATCGTCCATAAATACCTCCATGACATCTTCGATCAGATCGTGGAAGATTGCCATCATGCATCTCTGGAAAGTAGCCGGTGCATTACACAGTCCGAATGACATCCGTCGGTAGGCGAAATCTCCATAAGGGCATGTGAACGTGGTTTTGTGCTGATCTTCCGGCGCCACAAATATCTGGTTGTACCCTGAATAACCATCAAGAAAACAATAGAAAGGGTAACCAGATAAACGGTCAAGCATTTGATCAATGAAGGGAAGAGGAAAGTGATTATTGCACGTAGTGGTATTCAATGCCCGATAGTCTATGCAGAATTGCCAACCCGTGATGGGTCTTGTCGCCACTTCTTCTCCATCATCATTCTTCACTATATGCATCCCCCCTTTCTTTGCTACTACTTGTGTAGGGCTCACCCATTTGCTATCGGAGATTGGGTAGATCATCCCATGGTCTAGAAGCTTGAGAACCTCCTTCTTCACGGCTTCTTGCATGATAGGGTTCAATCGCCGCTGTGCTTGCCTCTTTGGTACAGCATTCTCTTCGAGAATGATCTTGTGCATGCAAAGCGAAGGGCTGATCCCTTTTATGTCTCCCATAGTCCATCCGATGGCGCTTTTGTACTGCCGTAGGACTCGCAGTAGCTTCTCCAACTCCCCCTGTGTCAAGTAAGCAGAAACAATAATGGGGTAAGTATCGTTAGGACCCAGAAATGCATACCTGAGATGTGTTGGAAGAGGTTTGAGTTCCGAAGTTGGCGGATCGGAGTTAGAAGTCGGCTTGCAGAAGGGAGCGTCGATCGACGCTTGATGGCCGTCGATCGATGATGACTCTACAGCTGAAATCCCTTTTCTACGTCTCGCTGTTTTTGTTAAAGAAAACTTCGGGGTTGCTGCTGCTCGGGCGTCGATCAACGCTGACCTTTCGTCGATTGACGTAGGTCTTTTGTTGCCGTCGATCGACGATCCTTCACCGTCGATCGACGGTGACCTGCTGTCTCGATGTTTTGGGCAAAATCGGCCCGGAAGTGGTTCTCTTTTAGTTTCCTTCTCTCGAGTTATTTCCTCAAACACATCTAGTTCCATCACTAGATCCACAATCTCTCCTTCTGCTTCCTCCAGATTTGACGACGAGAAAAGTGAGTGTTGCAGGCAGTTCTCCAGAAAATCCGGCTCACTTTTGAGAGAGAGGAATGGGGAGGAGAATACCGAGCTAAAGCAGTCGATCATATGGCATTCTTCCTGGTACCTACCATTGTTGTGCTTCTGCTTCGCCTTATAGATAGAGAAAGTCACTGACTCGTTGTTGACTTCGAATGTCAGCTTGCCTCTCGAATATCAATCAGAGATAGTGAATGAACCTGGATCCTCTCGTTTGACTTGCATCTTTTTCTGTATGATGGCGCTGCACTCTTTGAATAGATTAACCGTCTCGTGTTCCATGAAGGGTCGCTTCTGAGAGACCATGTCTTTTAGAAACTTGATGTATCCCGGCATTTCTTGGAGTGCTTCAACCAGAGGAATATTGACATGTACTTTCTTCATGTTTTCCAGGAAGCGTGCATACCTTTCATTCATCTTGGTTTTGGCAAACCGCTGAGGATACGACAAGGGCGGCTTTTTCGGAGGCGGAGCTGGAACAGGCATCGATCGACGTTGAGGTTGCTCGTTGATCGACGACCTTTTTTAGTTGGCATCGATTGACGGCTGCTCACCGTCGATCGACGGTGATTCGTCGTTAGCAGTTTCGTCGACCTGTTCGACGTCTTCGTTCTCCTTCAATTCAGCCCCTGCTTTTTGTGGCCCCTCATAGGATTTCCCCCCTCTCAGAGTGATCGCATTTACTTGATTCCTTTGATTCTGATTCTTGGGGTTAACCTGTGTGTTGCTTGGAAGTTGCCCCGATTTATGTTGTGCTCCGAGAGCATCAGCGATCTGGCTGACTTGAGTCTCTATAATTTGGATGTGCTTCTGCACCTGTTCTACCTTGGTATTCACACCAGAGATCTCATGCTCTAATTTACTCACTTTGCTAGTGGATCCTTCCATGAATTTGGTAAAAATCTCCACAAGATTTGGCTTCTTCTTGTCTACCACTACCCCGTCTTGAACGGCAAATCCGGGAGGTGGTTGTTCAGCAGCTTGTGGATTTGCATAGGAAAACCCAGGGCGGTTCCTAGCGTGATTGTAGTTATAGTGCTGGTTTTTCTGCTGTAACATCCACGATAGTTATTATTTTGGTAACCACCCCTCTGAACAAAATTCACATCAGCATTCTCTCCTTCAGGGGGAGGCTGTACAGGCTCCACTACAGCTACTGCCTTTTCTTGCTTCAAGGAAACGAATTCCTCTCGAAGTTTCTTGACTTCAGCAACCAGGTCAGGCTCTTCTGCAACTTTCTTTTCCACTACTTTTTCAACGGCTTTGACGGGTCTATGTCTGCTTGAGGACCAGCGTTGATTGTTGTTGGCCATCTTTTGGAAGAATTCCATGGCCTTCTATCCGCTTTTTGTCATGATGGTATCCCCTAGTGTGGTGTCTACCAACTCAACAGTCCTTTCATTCAAACCTTCATAGAACGCCTCAGCTTGTTCACCTGGAGGTAGACCATGTCCAGGACAGGCTCTGAGTAATTCTTTGTAGCGTTCCCATGCTTCATAGAAACTCTCATCCGGTCTTTGTGCAAACCGAATGATTTCCTTCCTTCTTTGTCTGATGACGTTCGGAGGGAAGAAGTTCTCGAGGAACTCATTCCGTAGTTCAGTCCACGTTCTAATCTTCCCCTTGTCCAGTGCAGTGAACCAAGACTGTGCCTTATCCCGAAGTGAGAATGCAAACAGATGCATTTGGATGGCACTTTTACTGACCCCTCCAATCTTGACAGTGTTGCAGAGCATCAGAAATTTGTCTAGGTGGGCATATGGATCCTCAGTAGCCCTTCCACCGAACTGATTCTGTTGAACCATCTGAACTAGTCCAGTCTTCAACTCGAAATTATTTGCATTAATTCCGATTCTGAAGTCGGTTTCTTTGAACTGAGGTCGATACCGCTTCTGCATGGCTTCTTCGTCTTCCTCATCATCATCTGAGTCATTAGGAGGATCCCGTTCCTCGTCATCTTCATCCTTAGGCTGATCCTCAAATAGTGGATTCTCATGACCAAATCGAGGATTTCTGTTGTTTCTCCCTCTGTCTCGGTGTAGGATCAATTGCTGCATCTGTTCCCTCATGGCTTGGATTTCTTGGACAAGAGCAGTCTACTCCTCCAAGGTTAGTCCTTGCGGTGGTGGCTGCACTATTGGCTGTTGTGGTATTTCATTCGGTTGTGGTACTTCGTCTGCCATTGTCTGATTACTAGAGCCTTCTTGGGCGCGCTTGTTCCTTCGGATTTTTCTGCACGTGGCTTCGATGTCCGGATAGTAATAAAGCGGATCCTTTGCTCGGGCTCTTGTACTCATGCACTACCTGCACAGTAAGGTGGTTTGTGAGATGGCACTGCAGATTAACCAAAACAAATAAAACAAAAATAATAAAATCGAAAAAAAATGTGGCGTCGATTGACGGCCGTTCGTACTGTGCGAAAAACAATTATTTACAATTTTTACAGCCTAAATCTGTACTCTAATCACAATGTTAATAGTAGGATAATTATATCCTCTCCCCGGCAACGGCGCCAAAATTTGATCGCGTATATTTTTAACCCGCGACTTAGCAAAGCTAATAATATAGCGGCAAATAATATTATCCTAAGGAAACAATTCTGAAAATAAATTTACTTAAGAGTTCCTAAAGTACTGGATAGTAAAACATAAATTAAAAGGTGTTGAAATCAACTATCCTAAGGAAACAATTCTGAAAATAAATTTACTTTTGAAAAACTTTAATGGATGAGAAGTACAGATTCTAGGCCTTTCTCCCTATCAAGTATGAAATGCATAAATAAATTGATTATTTTCCAATTTTAATTCCTCTACACAGTGGAACATAAGAAAGCTATTATGAACTTCTTTGTTGGACAATTCATAAAGTAGATTAATTAACTATCTATCTCCTGTCAGTCTCAAGATTAATTAACTAACTCCAAAGTTCTATGAATTTATTCCTATAATCTATTTCCTTCAGTTACGACAAGAAATAAAATTATATTGTGAAAATCTCTTTCCATTGAAAACTATTACAGTTACGTCTCTAATTCTCAACTATGTCATCCTAAGATGTGGCCAATATACTCAAGATTAAGAATAAAACCAGATTTCACAAACTGTGTGGGAAAGGAAAAATAACTTGAATTAATTAAAACATGCATACATTGATAGTTTGAAAACCTAGAATCTGAGAAGAAATTTAGTTACACATAATCTCAGTCTTAATCATCATAGACAATGAACAAGACAAGAAAAGATGAATAAGAAAACTGAATCTTCCCAAGAAATTCAATCTTCAACCCAATGATCTTCTTCTTCTTCTTCCTTGTGATGTTTCTCTCACTTTAATTCTCTTCTCTCTTGATCTCCTCTTTGATTTTCGAATTCCTCCGGCCTTGTATAGATGTGGTGGATGAACCCTACCATATCTAGGAGTTAGATATGTGTTTATCTTCAGAAATCAGAAAGATTTGATCTAGTCGCGACCCTCCGTCGATCGACGACCAACCTGCGTCGATTGACAGGAAGACAGAGCAGCGTCGATTGACGGCCAAGTGGCATCGATCGATGGCGATCCTGCTCCCGCACTCCTGCGTCGATCTCTTTCGTCGATCTTCTCCGAAGCTGTGGCGAACAAGATTCAAAATTCCTCTGATTTTCATCCAAAAAACCTGCATGATTCATCAAACACACCATAAAAAGCACAAAAGCTAATGTATGCTCAAAAAGACACGAAAAACAATTCAAACATCACCAAAATAGACAAAGAAACAATAGATAAGTTGGTAAAAATATCAACTTATCAGACAACACCGGCGAACCACCGCTGACGGCGACCCGCCGTCGCCGTGAGGGCTCCTAGCATGCGCAATAGCCATGCACATATGGCTCCAGTCCGCGATACTGCCTCCTCCGACCGTTGCCCGTTTCGCATGCTGCCGCCCCGGCTTGCCCCGACCATCGCCTGAACCGCCGTTCACTCTTCTTCTCCACCGTTGGCCTCCGTGACTCACCGGAATCGCACAAGAATAAAATCGGAAGCTCGCGCAAACCACGTTAAAACCTAGGTTTTTCACGTGTCCGGCCCGTGTGCCCACCCCTGTCGCCGCCCCAGCCCGCGCCGTCCGATCACTCAAGCCACCGCCGCACCACCTGCTCCGCCTGCCGACATCGACCGAGGGAGGGAGGTCCACTGCCGCCACATGCGTAGGGTCGCTCAGGCCTGCCACGCGCGCGTGTGCTGAAACTAGGGTTCGGCCGCATCGTGCGCGCACGCCCCTGGCCGCCTCGCCTGCCGCCCCTTGCGCCGCCGACCTCGCCTGGAGCCCCACGCGCTGGCTCTGCCGGCTGTGGCCATGCAGCTCGCCCGCAGCGTGTGCGCGTGCGCGCGCCGGAAAACCTTAGGGTTTCCAGCGCCGCCGCCGCCACCGGCTCCGCCGTGCGCCGTCCGTCGTGCGTTGCCAACCGCCGTGCATGGCGTGCTGCCATGTCGGCACCGTCGTGTGATGTCGCACGGTCCTTTGTTCTTCATGTTCATCATTCTTCGTGTTCTTCTTTCTTCGTTTTATAGATTTAATTTTTTAAATAAAATATTTCATTTGAAATATCTAATTACATTCTAACAATCTAAATCTAACCACGGATTTATCTCGTGGGTGAAAAACGAATCCTTATAAAAGGGCGGATTAACCCGAGAACCACGAGGACGAAAAACATAAAATTCAATCCAAAACCATCCATTGCATGCAATCAATAATAATAATCATGCATAATCATAGGCAAAATTATTTTTTTCGAATAGAGCCAATTAATGAACCTGGCTCTGATACCAATTGAAGGGATTCGCGAACTGAATCGCACAGTCCGTTTGCCGGGATCGTTAATTTGAATATAAAAAATAATTAACTATGCCTATGATTAATCCTAGCATGCTCCTATTATAATGCATAAGGAGGTTTATGCGGAATACCTGGATTGATGAAACCTGATGAACGAGTGAGCGCAGATTCCTCTTGATCTTTTCCCACGCACAAAGATTTAATTTCCTACCAGATTGAGGAAATTAATCGATGAAAATAATAATAATATTTTCGAAAAAAAAGAGGAGAGAGAAGAATAAAAATCCTCCTGATTTGATCTTCTGATCTGTATCCCAACTTGATCTGAAAATCTGGTGAAGATTCTCTATCAGATCCCTTGCCCGGTTGAGAAGCAGAATTTCCTCCTCATTTCTAGATCTTAGTCGATCACCACAGCTCCCTAATTTTCGGTTTGTTGTGTGCAACTTATGATCTTGTGGTGTGTCGAGATCTGAGAAACTGAGGCCTATTTATAGGAAAATTCTGGACTTCTATTGGGCCTGAATTTCCATGGGCCAGACTAGGGACCAGAATGCAAATAGCAAATAAGGTCTATCAATTAATTAATTCCCATATTCACCCCTGAATATAATTAATTAATTAATATTGATTCATGTCACCAGAGAATCAATACTGTCCTACCTATTTGCTACCACGTTTTGAGGTACGGGTTGCATTGGACTCGGTTTATCCCCACATTTAAGGTTACAGACATTCGTTAATTAATTTAAGCTCTGACAAGCTTTTTAATTAATTAACATCTTTTATTCCTGAGTCAATCCACTCAAACCCTTTTCACTTATGCTTGAACTTAATCAACCTGCAGGACTTTAGCATAACGAACCTTTTGAGCTGCTCAGGGAATGTCACCATCCTATACCGGATGTGGTTACCTAGTTCAGATACCAGACAGTCATACAAAAATTGCTATCACCCAAGATTACAGATATACAGGCTCAACTAGAACTTTTCACCGCAACTCAAAGTGAGACACACTCCATGTATACTTCTGTATCTTCATGTAGGCTTAAGATCTCATCGAGTCATAGAGATCTAGATTCATTTAATGTCTGATAAAAGAATCGATCTCGACTTAGGTCCTCATCAATGTGCGCCCCACACCAGCATATCAAGTCATCCAAGATAAGATGCTTATCCGCATATGCTGCAGCCTATACCGACAATTTATCCTGGAATTGTCTCAACTGTGATGACTATATATATATCGCTACGTCAAATGATCCATACGATCTTCTGTGATCTCCTACACACCGTATGATCTCTCTGTCAACGAGATAAGAGGATAAGAGCGTTCGCGACACATGTTTGTTTATTCAGACAGGAGATGAACATACAACATTTATGATTACCAGTATATTAACCAATAGACCTTGTACATAATATACCAATCATAATGCTTTTCAGTATATAAATCCATCAATGCTTTGAGTATAAGTGGGAGATTGTTGGGTTTTGTATACTGAAAACATTTATTACAATGAGTATACGATTGACCTTTCTCCTATCTGTTAAACAAACTTGCATGCACGTAACAATGATATCCTCTTGTCTCACCGATAGGGATGATCATGCGGCGTGTTGTTAATCTCAGAAGACAGTATGATCAATTGACCTAGTGAGACACAAATATTATCACAGTCGAGACAGTGTTGAGGATACGTATGTCCGGATGGTTGCGGCATAGTCAAAAGAAGTAATTTGTCTTGGTTACTTGATATGCTGGTACGCAAGGGTGGCGTATTGATAGGACCACATTGAGATGTATTTGTCTGTCTGACATTAGCGAATACAAGATCTCATTCTTGATTGAGTCCAAAACCGAACGAAGGTTCAGGGGTTTGCTCGGGTTGACTTTTGCTTTGATTTGCCATGGTGGAGAGCCTGAGTAACGTGCTCGTATATCCGCATTTTAGGTAGCAACAGTTCATTTAGTACAGCCTGAGACTGGGATTAGGTAACCATATCCGAGTAATAGGATGGGGACATTCCCTGAGGAGCTCAATAATGTTCATCGTGCCAAAGTCCTGAAGGCTGATTAAGTTCAGGCACGAGTGATAACGTTTCAGTGCTACTACTCAGGAAAATAAGATATTAATTAATTGTAGGTAGAGTTTGTCAGAAGCTTCGATTAATTAATGAATGTCCGGTAACCTTAAATATGAGGATTTTCAAGTGAATGTAACCCGTTCTCACAACGTGGTAATAAAAGGGTAGGTTCGTATTAATTTTGTGGTGAGAAAGAATTAATATTAAATAATTAATTGTGTCCTGAGTTGTGGACATGGGAATTAATTAATTCATAGGCCCACTTTATTATTTGCATTAGGTCCCAGGTCTGGCCCAACTATATATGCTGAAAAAATGCCTAGTAGCCCATTAGGGATAAAACTCTAGGTCTATAAATAGACCTCTCTCTCTCTCTGAAACCCTAGAGGTTGTAGTAGCCACCACAGAACATTCAAATCAGTTCGAAACCCTAGGGAGAGAGACAGAGAGAGTTAGGTGGCGCTAGCTGTAGAAGGGGAGGAGAAAGTTTTTTGACTCCGGTCTACACTTTATAGATCTGTGGAATCCTCACCAGCAGCAGATCTGAGCAGCATTGGGATACAGATCTGAAGATCTAATCTGGAGAACAGATTTCTATTCTTTACTTTTTCTTTGTTTTTCGATTAAATCTAGAAATTATATTTCTAATTTCTATTTTTGCAGATTTAATTGAATCGCGTGGTTGAATTAAAGTTGGATATTCAAACGCAAAAGATCAGATCAAACTCTACGGAATAACGGTAATTATTCTTATTCACGCATTAAATTCATAGGAGCATGCTAGGTTGTATGAATTGTATATCGTATTCAATATCCATGAATGGTCCTGCTTATTTGGGTTTGGTTATTCGGTTGATGGAAAATCTTTACGTTATCATCTTTAATAGTGACATGAGGGCACCATTTTGCATTTCGCTTGGCCTTGAATCTCTTATCTGGTTGACCTTCCATTTGTACTCTCAATGTCTCCGCTCTACAAACAGATTCTCCTCCAGCGAGCATCATTACCCCCTCGGCAGCTTCCCCACTCCCAGTCCTCTCTGCGTCCTCTTCATCACTTGGAATGTCACTAAATGAAATGCCTAATACTTCGGGAGAGGTAGGAACCGGTATACGTCTCTGCCACAACAAGTCAATGGTCTTTTCGAGCAATGAGGTGATTTTTAACGCTCACTGTGAGGTCGGACTGTAATCTTGCTCTAGTTTCAGCATCGAGCTTGGCAGTGGCTTCATTCTCAGTAGCTTCTCTCTCAAAAGTTTCTATTACATCTGCTTCCTTCTCAGCAGATTGGTAATGCTGTTGCGCAACTATCAGTGTGGCTACCTCAACAGTTGCTTCAACCTCGTCGATTCTTTTCTCAAGGTCAGCAATCCCTTGCGTTGCGGTCTTGTCTCCTTCTCTTTCAGCAACGATTTAGTATTCGACCTGCACCAAATCCACTTCAGCAAGAATAGTATCAACTTCCTTGCGCAACCAGTTGTTCATCAGCAATCACATTTTCAGCAATAAAAATGCTTCCTCTTTGCGTAGCAGTCTGTTCTTTTTCAATAACATCAACACAAATACCAATACCATCACTTCCCCCTTGTGCAATGATGGACTGTTCAGCCCGAATAGCAGCACTCCTTTCTCCTTGCGCAGGAGTCTGCCTGGTCATAGCACCGCTTGATCCACTTGGTATCACATCTTGTAGATCTTTGAATGCTCCTTTCCTTTGCATTTCGTCGAATTTGGCATCAAACAAAGTAATGAGATTCCTGACGATTTCATCTTCCTCATCCACCTTTTTCTGTTTGCCCTTGACTCTAGCATCATTCTCTGAAGGGATTCGTGAACTGAATCACGAAGTCCATTAGTCGAGATCGTTAATTGGAATATCAAAAATAAATTACTATGCCTATGATTATTCCTAGCATGCTCCTATTGATTATGCATAAGGGGGTTTATGCAGAATACCTGGATTGTAGAACCTGAAGAACGAGTGCGCAGAGATTTGATCATGATCTCTTTTTCCGCGCGGAAAGATTAATTCCTAACATATAAAAGGAATTAAATCTATGAAAATTAATATATAATTTTCAAAAAACAAGAAGGAGAGAGAACAAAGAAGACGATCCTCCTGATTTGAACTTCTGATCTATATCCCAACTCAATCCGAATATCTGGTGAAGATTCCCATCGAATTCCTTGCCCGGTTGAGAAGCAGAATTTCCTCCTTGTTTCTCAGATCTAGTCGATCACACACAGCTCCCAAATTCTGGTTTGCTGTGTTGCAACTTATGATCTTGTGGTGTGTTGTGATCTGAGAAACTGAGGCCTATTTATAGGAAAATACTGGACTTCGATTGGGCTTGAGTTTTCATGGGCCCGACCAGGGACCAGAATGCAAATAGCAAATAAGGCCTATCAATTAATGAATTCCCATATTCAACCTAGAATATAATTAATTAATTAATATGGATTCATTCCACCAGATAATGAATACTGTCCTAACTATTTGCTACCACATTTAGAGGTACGAGTTGCATGGACTCGGTTTATCCCCATATTTAAGGTTACAGACATTCGTTAATTAATTTAAGCTCTGACAAGCTATTTAATTAATTAACATCTTATAATCCTAAGTCAATCCACTCAAACCTTTTCACTTATGCTTGAACTTAATCAGCCTGCAGGACTTCAGCATAACGAACCTTTTGAGCTGCTCAGGGAATGACACCATCCTATACTGGATATGGTTACCTAGTTCCGGTACCAGACAGTCATATACGAAATTTTATCATCTAAGATACAGATATACAGGCTCAACTAGAGCCTTTCATTGCAACTCAAAGTGATACACAATCTGCATATACTTCTGTACCTTCATTTAGGTTTAGGATCTCATCAAGCCAAAGAGATATGGATTATTTTAATGTCAGATAAAAGAATTGATCTCAACTTAGGTCCTTATCAATGTGTGCCCCACACCAGTATACCAAGCCATCCAAGATAAGATTCTTATTATCGCGTATGCTGTAGCCTACACCGACAATTTATCCTGGAACTGCCTCAATTGTGATAACTATTTATATCTTGCTAGGTCAAATGATCCATACGATCTACCATGATCTACTACACACCGTATGATTTCCTTATCGACGAGATAAGATGATAATAGCATTTGCGACACATGTTTGTTAATTCAGACAGGAGATGAACATACAACATTTATGATTCCCAGTATATTAACCAATCGACCTTGTACATAATATACCAATCATAACGCTTTCAGTATGTAAATCCATCAATCTCCCACTTATACTCAAAGCATTATATAGGTGATTTCCAAAGTATAACGCGTCTAAACTAATCTAGCTATTACATCAATCATTCTACGTGGTTGGCTTTGCCCTCTGATAAGTTAGTATTTTTACCAACTTATCTATTGTTTCTTTGACTAAATTGGTGATGTTTGATTTGTTTTTCATGTCCTTTTGTGCATGCATAGGCTTTTGTGCTTGTAATGCTGTGTTTAGTGAGTTATGCAGGTTTTTGGTCGAAAACAGGAGGAAATTGGAATCATGTTCGCAGCTGTTCCAGAGGCGATCGATGAAGGGAATCAATGAGATCGACGCAGGCACACGATGTCAGGGACCTCGTCGATCAATGCCACTTTGAGCATCGATCGACGCTACTCCATCAAGCTTGTCGATCGACAAAGCTTCACCATCGGTCGACGATGGCGCGCGATTTCCAGATCTTTTTCCTGATTTTTGGAGATAAACAAATATCTAATCCTAGATATGGTATGATTCATCCATCACAACTATTAAAAGCCTGAAGAACTCGAAAATTAGAGAGAGAGAGAGAGGTCAGAAGAGAATCAGAAATTAGAGAGAAGACACAACACAAGGAAGGAAGAAGAAGAAGAGTATTATTGAAGATTGAATTCCATGGGAAGATTTCAGCTTTTCTAATTTATCTTTTCATGTTATTTTCATTGTCTATGATGATTATGATCATGAATATGTGTAACTAAACTCTTCTCAGATTCTAGGTTTTCAAACTATCAATGTATGCATGTTTAATTAATTGAGTTATTTTTCCTTTCCTTCATAATTTGTGAAATCTGGTTTTATTCTTAATCTTGAGTATATTGGCCACATCTTAGGATTACATAGTTGAGAATTAGAGACGTAACTGTAATAGTTTTCAATGGAAAGAGATTTTCATAATATAATTTGATTTCTTGTCGTAACTGAAGGAAATAACTTGTAGGATTTAATCTGTAGGATTCTGGAGTTAGTTAATTTATCTTGAGACCGCCAGGAGATAGGTAATTAATTAATCTACTTTATGAATTGTCCAACAAAGAAGTTCATAATACTTTTATGATGTTTCACTACGAAGAGGAATTAAAATTGGAAAATAATCAGTTTATTCATACATGTCATACTTGATAGGGAGATAGACTTGGAATCTGTACTTCTCATTCACAATCTTTTTAAAAGTAAAAGCAATTTTCTATCTTCAAATCTGTTTCTTAAGTCAAGTAAATTTCAAAACCTTTAAATTTTATTTCTCCTAACCAGTGCTTTGAGAACAATTGGGTTAGTACTTAGGGTTATTCGTTACTTCTTTCCCTTAGGTTTGATAATTTATATGCCGCTATATTATTAGCTCTGCTAAGTTGGTAGTAAAAAATACTAGCGATCAAAATTTTGGCGTCGTTGCCAGGGAAAGTATAGAATTTATCCTACTATTAACTCTGTGATTAAAGTACTGATTTAGGTTGTAAAATTTCAAATTTTTTGTTTTTTATGTTTTCCGGGCTGCCGTCGATCGACGCATACCTAGCGTCGATCGACGCCCCTTGTTAACTCTTTTACTTCGATTTTTGTTTTTTTTTTCATTTGTTCGGTTTGTTGGCAGTACCACCTCACTATTTGCCTTACTGTTCAGGTAGTGCATGAGTACAAGAGCTAAAGGAAAGGACCCGCTTTATTATTTTTCGGACATTGAAGCCACGTGCAGAAAAATCCGAAAGAATAAGCGTGCCCAAGAAGGCTCGAGTAGTCAAGCAATGGCAGAAGACGTACCACCACCGGACAATGCACAACAGCCAATTGTGCAGCCACCACCGCAAGGGCTGACCTTTGAAGAGCAGACAACACTGTTTCAAGAAGTCCAAGCTATGAGGGCGCAACTGCAGCAGTTAACTCTCGAGAGAAATCAAGGGAGGAACAACGGGAATCATCGGTTCGATAACCGGAATCCACTATTGGAAGATCGTCCTGAGGATTAGGATGAAGAGGAAAATGATCCGCCTGATGATTCAGATGATGCTGAGGAAGATGAAGAGGTAATGCAAAAGCGGTATCGACCTCAGTTCAAGGAAATCGACTTCGGAATCAGAATTAACGCCAATAACTTCGAGCTAAAAACTGGATTGGTTCAGATGGTGCAACATAATCAATTCGGCTGAAGAGCAACTGAGGATCCGTATGCCCACCTTGATAAATTTCTGATGCTCTGCAATACTGTCAAAATTGGAGGGGTCAGCAAGAGTGCCATCCGAATGCGTCTGTTTGCATTCTCACAACGGGATAAGGCACAATCTTGGTTCACTGCATTGGACAAGGGGAGTATCAGAACGTGGACAGAACTATGGAACGAATTCCTTGAAAATTTCTTCCCTCCAAACGTCATCAGACAAAGAAGGAAGGAAATCATCCGGTTTGCACAAAGACCTGATGAGAGCTTCTATGAAGCGTGGGAGCGCTACAAAGAGCTACTGAGAGCCTGTCTAGGACATGGTTTACCCAAGGTGAACAAGTCGAGGCGTTCTATGAAGGGCTTAATGAAAGGACCGTCGAGCTTGTAGACACCACATTGGGAGACACCATCATGACGAAAAGCGGAAAGAAAGCCTTGGAATTCTTCCAAAAGATGGCCAACAACAATCAACGTTGGTCCTCAAGCCGACATAGACCCGTAAAGGCTGTTGAAAAAGTAGTGGAGAAGAAAGCTGCAGAAGAACCTGACCTGGCAGCCGAAGTCAAGAAACTTCGGGAGGAATTCGTCTCTCTGAAACAAGAAAAGGCAGTAGCCACAGTGGAGCCTGTACAACCTCCACTTGAGGGGGAATGCGCTAATGTGAACTTTGTTCAACGAGGTGGATACTAGAATAACTACCGTGGGGGATACCACAACATAACCAGCCCTACAATTACAATCACGCTAGGAACCATCCTGGGTTTTCCTATGCGAACCCTCAATCTGCTGAGCAGCTGCCTCCTGGATTTATGGTACAAGATGGAGCAGTAGTGGAAAAGAAAAAGCCAAATCTCGAGGAGATTTTGGCTAAGTTCATGGAAGGATCCACTAACAAAGTCAGCAAGTTGGAGCAAGAGATCTCTGGCATGAACACAAAGCTAGAACAGGTGCAGAAGCACATCCAAATTATAGAGACTCAAGTGAGCCAAATTGCTGATGCTCTCGGAGCTCAACACAAGCCGAGGCAACTTCCAAGCAATACTCAGGTTGACCCCAAGAATCAGAATCAGAGGAATCAAGTGAACGCTATTACTCTGAGAGGGGGAAAATTTTATGAAGGGCCAAAGCAAGCAGCGATTGATTCAAAGAAGGACGAAGATGTCGAGCAGGCCGAGGAGGCTGTCGCCGATGCGGCCCCGTCGATCGACAGAGTATTGCCGTCGATCAACGCCAATCCAAAGGCCACGTCGATTGATGAGACTTCACATTGATCGACGCCCACTCCTGTCTAGCCTCCGAAGAAACCTCCCTTGCCGTATCCGCAACGGTTTGCCAAAACTAAGATGAACGAGAGGTATGCACGCTTCCTAGAAAACATGAAGAAGGTGCATGTCAATATTACATTGGTTGAGGCACTGCAAGAATTTCCAGGGTACATCAAATTTCTGAAGGACATGGTCTCTCAGAAACGACCCTTCATGGAGCATGAAACGGTCAACCTATTCGAGGAATGCAGCACTATCATTCAGAAGAAGATGCTAGTTAAACGGGAGGACCCGGGCTCTTTCACGATCTCTTGTGTCATCGGTAGAGAGACCTTCAGAAAAGTTCTCTGTGATTCTGGAGCATCAATCAACCTGATGCCGCTGTCAATCTTCAAATGGTTGGAAATCGGGAATATCAAGCCAACAACCATATCGCTGCAGATGGCCGACCGATCGGTATCCTACCCGAGAGGCATTGTAGAGGATGTGCTTGTAGAGGTGAAGGATTTCATCATTCCCGCCGTTTTCGTGATGCTTGACATGGAAGAAGACCGGAACATCCCATTGATTCTGGGAAGACCGTTCCTGAAAACTGGTGGGGCTCTAATTGATATTCGAGATGGTAAGCTGACTTTCCGAGTCAACAAAGAGTCTGTTACGTTCTCGATCTATAAGTCTATGCAGAAGCACAATGATGGAAGCTACCAGGAAGAATGCCACTTGATCGACTGCTTCAAACCGGTAATCTCCTCTCCTTTCGTCTCCCTCAAGTGTGAGCTTGATTTTCTGGAGAATTGCCTGCAACACTCTCTATTCTTGTCAACAAATCTGGAGGAAGCAGAGAAAGAAATTGTGGATCTGGTTATGGAATTGGATGTGTTCGATGAAGTTACTCGAGAAAACGAAACAGAAAGAGAACCATTACCAGGCCGATTTCGTCAGAACAAGCCAGGAACTCAACATGGGAGATCTTCATCGATCGACGGTGAAAGCTCGTCGATCGACGCTCATTCGAGACTCCCATCGATCGATGCTCATTTGAGACTCCCATCGATCGATGGTGATCTTGCATCGATCGATGCACGGGTAGGATCAGATCTGAAGTTTTCTTCAGCAAAAATAGCGCAATGTGGAAAAGGGACCTCTGTTATGACTGCCTCGTCGATCGATGGTCAACCAGCATCGATCGACGCACGCCCAAATGAACAGTCTTCGAACTCCAATCCGCCGATTTTGGAACTCAAGTCACTTCCGACACATCTCAGGTATGCTTTTCTGGGTTTTAATGACACTTACCCTGTTATTGTTTCTGCCTATTTGACACAGGGGGAATTAGAGAAGCTACTGCGAGTCCAACGACAATACAAGACCGTCATTGGTTGGACTTTGGGAGACATCAAAGGGATCAGCCCTTTGCTCTGCATGCAAAAAATCATTCTCGAAGAGAATGCAGTACCAAAGAGACAAGCACAGCGACGGCTGAACCCTATCATGCAAGAAGCTGTGAAGAAGGAAGTTCTCAAACTCCTTGATCATGGGATGATTTACCCAATCTCCGACAGCAAATGGGTGAGCCCAACTCAAGTAGTAGCCAAGAAAGGGGGGATGCAGATAGTGAAGAACGACGATGGAGAGGAAGTGGCGATAAGACCGATCACGGGTTGGTGATTCTGCATCGATTATCGGGCCTTGAACACCGCTACGTGCAAGGATCACTTCCCCCTTCATTTCATTGATCTAATGATCGATAGATTATCTGGTTATCCTTTCTATTATTTTCTTGATGGTTACTCAGGGTACAATCAGATAGCTGTGGCGCCGGAAGATCAGCACAAGACCGCATTCACATGCCCTTATGGAGTCTTCGCCTATCGATGGATATCATTCGGACTGTGCAACGCACCGACAACCTTTAAAAGATGCATGATGGCAATCTTCCACAATCTGATCGAAGATGTCATGGTGGTATTCATGGATGACTTTTCAGTTTTTGGTAGCTCATGCGATGTTTGTTTGCAGAATTTGGCTACTGTACTGAAGAGATGCACCGAGACAAACCTCTGCCTCAATTGGGAAAAGTGTCACTTCATGGTGCGGGAAGGAATTGTGCTAGGACACCGAGTATCAGCCGAAGGACTAGAAGTTGACCGAGCTAAAGTCACCGCCATAGAAAAGATGCCACCACCAACGAATGTTAAAGCTGTCAGAAGTTTCCCTGGACACGCCGGATTCTACAGAAGGTTCATCAAGGACTTCTCAAAAATCTCCCGGCCACTGTGTAATCTGTTGGAGAAATATGTATCCTTCATCTTCGACTAGGACTGCTTGCAGGGCTTTGAAAAGTTGAAAGCAGCCCTAGTGACGGCCCCGATACTCACTTCTCCAGATTGGAGCGAGCCCTTCATCCTGATGTGCGATGCCAACGACTATGCCATTGGAGCAGCTTTGGGGCAACTGAAAGGAAGGCTCTTCCATTTGATTCACTACGCCAGCAAGAGTATGAATCCGGCCCAATGCAACTACACCACCACAGAAAAGGAGATGCTAGCAGTGTTTTACGCCTTCGAAAAATTTCAGTCTTATCTGATCGGATCGAAAACAATTGTCTACACCGACCATGCAACCATCAAATACTTGTTCGCAAAGCATGATGCCAAGCCAAGACTGATCAGGTGGATTCTGCTACTCCAAGAATTTGACTTGGAGATCAAAGACAGAAAGGGAAGCGAGAACGTGATCGCCAATCATCTATCACGACTCGAGCCACCAGTTGAAAGGGATGATCAGGAGATGAGGATCCGAGAGACTTTCCTGGATGAACAGATTTGCGCCCTAAGGGATCTGAGGGAGACGTACGAGTCAAAGACACCATGGTATGCGGACTTTGCCAACTACTTGGTGGTCGGCGTTCTTCCACCGGATTCCTCCTCATATGCGAAGAAGAAGTTTCTTCACGACGTCAGATTCTACTATTAGGAGTATCCATAACTTTGGCGTAGATGTGCAGATGGGATCATTCGGCGTTGCGTGCCTCAGACAGAGTGGCACCAGATCTTCGCAGCCTGTCATTCAGCCCCTAGTGGTGGTCATCATTCGGCCAACCGGACAGCATTCAAGATTCTTGCGAGCAGATTCTACTGGCCTTCCATCTACGAGTTCTGTTGAGGATGGATCACGAGCTGTGAACGATGCCAGAGAACCGGCAACATCTCGCGTAGGGATGAGATGCCACAAACACCGGTTATCGAAGTCGAGATCTTTGATGTTTGGGGGATCGACTTCATGGGGCCTTTTCCACCATCTCATGGGTTTTCCTACATTCTGCTTGCAGTGGACTACGTGTCGAGATGGGTCGAAGCAATTCCAACAGCTGCCAATGACTCAAAAGTTGTCATCAAATTTCTATAGAAGCTCATAACAAGATTCGGGACGCCAAGAGCCCTGGTAAGTGATGGGGGATCTCATTTTTGTAACAAATGGCTTGCTTCTCTTCTTTCCAGGTACGGAGTCAAGCACCAAGAGATAAAGTAGATTTTGGGGAAGACGGTGAAGCAGCGGAAAGATTGGGCTGTGAAGCTCGACGACGCTCTTTGGGCATACCGCACCGCCTACAAGACTCCCATTGGGACATCTCCATATCAGCTCGTCTAGGAAAATCTTGCCATCTCCCCGTGGAGATGGAGCACAAGGCTTGGAGAACTGTGAAAGAGCTCAATCTGGACTGGAAGACAGCTGTATCTGAACATGCTTTAGCACTGAATGAGTTGGAAGATTTTCGGGATGAAGCCTACGAGAATAACGTCATCTACAAGAGACGAGCAAAGAGGTTCCACAACAAAGGGATTCGTTCGCATGTCTTCAATTCAGGTGACAAAGTTCTTCTCTTCAAATCCCGACTTTGCTTCATGCCCGAAAGCTGCAGTCGAAGTGGGCTGGGCCATACACCATTGTTTGCCAATTTTCCAATGGTGTAGTTGAACTAGCTGGCCAAGATGGAAGAAACTTCAAAGTGAACGGGCAAATCCTGAAACCGTACTACTCCCCACTCGAAATTTGCGTGGTGGAGAAGTACTATCTGAATCGTCCACAGGAAACCAGGTATTGTCGAGCTAGCGTAATTAAACCAAGCACTTTTTGGGAGGTATCCCAACAATTTATTTTTGTTTTTGTTTTAATTTTAATTTCGTACTTTTTCGAGTCAGTCTGATCAAGTCTCCATCGATCAACGTGAGAATTCCGTCGATCGATGGAAAATTTCGGGCATTATCGATCGATGCTGCATGGCTCGTCGATCGATGATAAATTCTAGAAAAAAAGGAAAATCGATTTTAGCGTCGATCGACGCCCGTAATTCAGAGGCGCGGGCAGAGAGGTTTAAAAATGGGATTTTTCCCTATTTCACAACACAAAACACACACGCACGCACGCCTCTACACCCAAACACCGCGGACTCGATTTTTTTCTCCAAAACTCGCTACTTCCACCAAAGGTACGCATCCTAGACTCTTCCTCTTCGATTATTTAACGATTTATGCATGATTTGAGCATGATTTTTGTGATTTTGGCCCTTGGAGCCCTAGTTTCAAATTCTTGCTTACTTGTCGATTTCGTTGCAAATTTCAATTATTGGTCGATATGGATGTTAGTTACAGTCGATGTATGAGCTATGTGTGAAGTTGTTGCCGTTGGAATTGGTTGAATTCGATTCTAGCTAGTTTAGGGGAAAATACCAATTTGGGTGAAATTTTGAATTTTCATTTTTGAGATTAAATTGTCTAACTCGGGATGCAATATGCTTGTTTGGGGTATGAATTAAGTGAATATGAAGTCAATTTTGCATGGGTAGATACACAATGAGTTTAATTGCAAATTTTCATTAAATTGGTGTTTGGAAATTGTTTGAAGCTTGTTGAATATATCTTGACAATTTCTAGTCTATCTTTGCAGTGAACATGTCTCACACGCCTACATTCACCACCCAAGAGGCTGCGGATCTCTACTGGAAATTTTGGGGGAGGAACTTCAAGGTCAAGCAGACCTTGTACCCATGCCCACAAACGATGCTCCAATTGGGCATTCGGGATGATGTACTGGCCCTGCTGGAGCGAGTTGGATGGAGGACATGGATGACAAGGCGGTGGCCAATTTACCCATCGCTTGTGCTGGAGTTCTTTGCCACCTTGCAGGTGTTCGATGTCCAGCCAGACTCCGAGCCCACCACCATCTCCTTCCAGCTACACAATGAGCAATATCGACTTCTGAGGGATGTCCTGGACAAACTGTGGGGTCTCCCAATTGACGTAGATGACACCCCTCCGCCGAGCTTCAACAATGTCCAATTCTGGCAGCAGATTGCAGCTGATGCACCGAGCGATCCGAGGAACTTTGACTTTGGCAATCTAAAGGCCTCCTCCATTGATAACCCGGTTTTTCGCTACCTTCAGCGGTGCATGGGAGTATCTATCACAGGCCGGCACGAGAGCGCCAAGGTGAGAGTGGGCGAGCTCTACGCCTTGCACTGCATGCTGACTAGAGAGAGATTCAGCTTTGCCGCGCTGATCATGGACCATTGGAGGCATCAGATCAAAGCCTCCAAGGGCAACATTTGGAGCGGGGGATTGATCACCCCGATTGCTGAGCATGTGGGGATCGACTTGTCCGACCTTGAGGCCCTCCAGGACGACCAGAGACTAGGCACCGCACTTCTAGTTCAGATGCTGATGCTCTCACCCCGAGAGGGTGGTTGGTACTTGAAGATATCCAATGCGGACAAGTTCCTGCTGCTGCAGCCGGATCTCACTCGTGGTACCAATTATCACTTTCTTGATAATTGGTTGATGAGCACCCCCGCCCACATGGCATTGATGGTTGGAGCCAGAGGAGGAGCTGCCACATCCCGACTCAGTCATCGGCCGGACACACAGGCAGATCAGGGGCAGCCTGAGTCCCCCCCACCACAGGGGATGGGGGATGGTGCCTACGAGGAGCAGCACGGAGGAGGAGAGGATGTAGCGCCGGGATGGACTGGTGGGGCATCGACCAACTACTTCACATGAGAGTCTTCTTCTTCTGGAGTCAACCTGGCGATGCTCGAACACTACATGCAGCAGCAAGTAGCCTTGCAGGCGACAAAGCATGATCATCAGGCTCAGTTTCGCCAGCATGTGACCACGAGGCTCGACACCCTTGAGGGTCAGATGCGGCAACTGCTCCTGAACACCGAGCCGGACTCCACCTACGTTCGCCGCCATTGCGAGCGCCAGACCCGCAGGCGGTTACTCTCAGATCAGCCTCTCACTGACGCTGACATGGAGGATGCCCCGGAGGACGATTGAGGTACCGTTTCTCTTTTCCTATCTAACTTGCAAACTTGTCCACTCCTTAGAGTGAAATAAGTTTGGGGGGATGATGATTGAAAAAGGGAAACAATTGTTTGTTTGTATTTTTTATTTTATTTATTGCTTTATTTTATTTTTATTTTTATTTTTGTTTATTTTTTATTTTTGTTTTTGAACCATCACTATCCTTGTTCTTTTGCTTCAGTGTGAATAATTGCTCTCTGCAAGGCTTTTCACTCAAAATTTGTATTAATTTGAACTCTTGATTAGTGGTACTTGTTCTAATTCGAAAAGCCTAGGGAATTGTTTTAGGAGCTCTTGAACATAGGACAATCGAAACTTTGGATTATGATTGGTGTTGCAAAATATGACTTATCTTCTCCTTGAAATTATGATTGTTGATTGGAATTTGAGATATTTGTTGATTAAGCATGATAATCTATGTGATAGAGTAGCCGATGATAGGAGCCATTTTACTTGATGAGTTGATCCTTGAAATATAAATTATTGCATGATAACTGATTGAATTGGGTAATTGTTGAGGAGAAACAAAAATTCAGCCCTAAAAAAAATTTGTGCCTTTCTTTTCGTTTGATGAGTGACAAGATTAAAAGATTTATTTCCTAGAATTTGGCTTATTTCTCTCTTGAGATTGCATTAAGTGTGGTAATAGGGTGAACATGATTTTAGGCAAGTTCTTTCATAGCCATATCCCATACACTAACCTTAAAAATTCCAATTGTAGCCCCTTTTGAACCTTGAATGAATTTTCTTTGATTAGAAGAGTTGAGAAACTTGAATGTAGTGAATTTCTTTGGAAGGTGTTAAATGTGAGAAATTGGTTTATGTCCAATAATGAAAAAATATATTATGGGGTTTCCATGGGAAGAAAAAGAAAAAGTGAACATGAGCGGAAAAAGAAAGAAAAATTCATGTGTTGAGATGATTGTTAGTTCACTATAAATATTGAACTTAGAAGGGACCCTAAAATTGTAAGGACAAGAAGGAACAAAGTTGGGTGAAAAGAAAGAAAAGTATAGTGGTTATGGTATGTTTGGGTTTGTTGGAGATAATTGCAAATATTCTAGTCACTTAGCTAAATTTATCCCATCTTTTAAGTAAGCCACATTATAACCATAACAAGACCTAATTGATTCCCTGAAAATCCACACTAATAAGCAATAGAGAGATGAGAAATTTGTCAAAAATATGGCGAGATAAACTGAAATATTGAGTGAGTGGAACACAAAATCCCTTTACTCTTTGAGCTATGAGTGCAAACACTTCCCGGTGAGGTTCCTCCTCAATAATTTAACAATGAAAATTCTGTTTTGATTGCATGATTTATATGAATAGGTGATACTTGGATAGTAAAAGAGTCTTGTGAGGCATTGCACACTTGTATCTGCATTTGATTTGATTTCTTGTTTAACAAATTGATCGAGGACGATCAATGATTTAAGTTTGGGGGAGTTGATAAGTTAGTATTT
The DNA here is from genome assembly GCA_026898455.1 of Plectranthus barbatus. NCBI lineage: Eukaryota > Viridiplantae > Streptophyta > Magnoliopsida > Lamiales > Lamiaceae > Plectranthus > Plectranthus barbatus. The sequence goes on along the minus strand of JAPKLW010000152.1, from coordinate 76,406 downwards.
TTACCAACTTATCTATTGATTCTTTGACTAAATTGGTGATGTTAGATTTGTTTTCAGGTCCTTTTGTGTATACATTGGCTTTTGTGCTTGTAATGTTGTGTTTGGTGAGTTATGCAGGTTTTTGGTCGAAAACAGGAGGAAATTGGAAACATGTTCGCAGCTGTTCCAGAGGTGATTGACGAAGGGAATCAACGAGATCGATGCAGGCACACAATGTCAGGGACCTCGTCGATCGACACCACTTTGTGCGTCGATCGACACTCCTCCATCAAGCTCGTCGATCGACAAAGCTTCACCATCGATCGACGATGGCGCGCGATTTCCAGATCTTTTTCCTGATTTTTGGAGATAAACACATATCTAATCCTAGATATGGTATGATTCATCCATCATAGCTATTAAAAGCCTGAAGAACTCGAAAATTAGAGAGAGAGAGGTCAGAAGAGAACCAAAAATTAGAGAGAAGACACATAGAAGAATATTAGAATAATTGGAGAAGAAACAACACAAGGAAGGAAGAAGAAGAAGAGTATTATTGAAGATTGAATTCCTTGGGAAGATTTCAGTTTTTCTAATTTATCTTTTCATGTTATTTTCATTGTCTATGATGATTATGATATTGAATATGTGTAACTAAACTCTTCTCAGATTCTAGGTTTTCAAACTATCAATGTATGCATGTTTAATTAATTGAGTTATTTTTCCTTTCCCTCATAGTTTGTGAAATCTGGTTTTATTCTTAATCTTGAGTATGTTGGCCACATCTTAGGATTACATAGTTGAGAATTAGAGACATAACTGTAATAGTTTTCAATGAAAAGAGATTTTCACAATATAATTTGATTTCTTGTCGTAACTGAAGGAAATAAATTGTAGGAATAAATCCGTAGGATTCTGGAGTTAGTTAATTTATCTTGAGACCGACGGGAGATAGGTAATTATTTAATCTACTTTATGAATTGTCCAACAAAGAAGTTCGTAATACTTTTCTGATGTTTCACTACGAAGAGGAATTAAAATTGGAAAATAATCAGTTTATTCATACATGTCATACTTGATAGGGAGATAGGCCTGGAATCTTTACTTCTCATTCATAATCTTTTTAAAAGTAAAAGCAATTTTCTATCTTCAAATCTGTTTCTTAAGTCAAGTAAATTTCAAAACCTTTAAATTCTGTTTCTCCTAACCAGTGCTTTGAGAACAATTGGGTTTGTACTTAGGGTTATTCATTACTTCTTTCCCTTAGGTTCGATAATTTATTTGCCGCTATATTATTAGCTCTGCTAAGTCGGTAGTGAAAAAAAATACTAGCGATCAACCCTCAACCCAAGGTTACGTACATGCATCTTGTAGACCTTTTGAGGCAGAGCTTTTGTGAATGGATCTGCTAGATTATCTTTTGTATCAATCTTCTCTACTAGCAAATCACCCCTTGCTACGATTTCTCATATAATATGGTACTTCCTCTCAATGTGTTTTGTTGCTCTGTGAGTTTGTGGTTCCATTGAATTAGCCACAGCTCCCGAAATATCACAATACACCATGATAGTCTTGGGCAGCTTAGGAATCACATCCAACTCCAGAAGGAAGTTTCGAAACCATACTACTTCTTTCGTAGCTTTAGAAGCTGCCACATATTTTGCTTCCATGGTGGAGTCGGCAATGCACTTCTGCTTTGCACTCCTCCATGATATGGCCCCACCTCCCAATGTAAACACCTAGCCAGAGGCAGACTTCTTTTCGTCTCGGTCTGCTAGGAAATCCAAATTCGTATAACCCACAGAGCACAACTCCTCACATTGATAGACGAGACAGTAGTCTCTAGTCCTTTTCAGGTATTTGAGTATGTGCTTTACCGCGGTCCAATGCGCTTGTCCAAGGTTAGACTGGTATCTTGCTACCATGCCAACAATAAAGCAGATATCTGGCCTCGTACATAACATTGCATACATGAGACTCCCCATGGCCGATGCATACAGCATGTTGCTCATCTCATCTTTCTCCTTTTTTGTCACCGAACACTGATCTTTGGAAAGATGTATGCCATGTCTTAAGGGTAATAGACCTTTCTTGGCAGTTTGCATGCTGAAACTAGCAATCACAGTATTCACATATGACCCTTGAGACAAGGTCAGCATCCTCTTATTGCGCTCCCGCAATACTTTTACCCCTAGGATGTATCCTGCCTCCCCAAGGTCCTTCATATGAAACTGTTTGGATAACCACCCCTTTATGCCCAATAATACTTCCACATTGTCGCCGAATAGGAGAATATCATCTACACATAGACGGTACACGCAACTCTTGTTTTAACATTGTGAAAATCCATAAGATTTAATCACTTCATCAAAACGTAGATTCCATGACCGTGAAGCTTGCTTAAGTCCAAACAACGACTTCTTGAGCTTCCAGACCAAATGTTCTTCGCCCTTCTGCACATAACCTTTTGGCTGTTGCATATAGATGTCCTTACCTTCTTCAAGGTAGCCGTTTAGAAACGCGGTTTTGACATCCATCTGCCAAATCTCTAGGTCTTTATGTGCTGTTGTGGCTAAGAGTATTCGAATGGACATAAGCATGGCTACCGTTGAGAAGGTCTTGTCATAGTCTTGTTGAAGGTTCATCTTCAGCATCTCTTTGTCAAATTCCTTCTGTTCTTTTGCCTTCTTTAGATCTTTCTCCTGTCGTTTCTTCTTCCAAGCTTCCTGCTCTTCTGCGGTGAACAACTTTCTCTTTGTGTTCTTGGAGGCTGGTTCAACAGGAGGTTCTTATGTACTTTTAGCCACATCAGGAATATATAGGATAGCGTCGACTACTGGGACTTGAACCTAAATCATAGATCCCTGGAACAAATCATTTCTTCCTTTTTTCTTTGCTTGTCCCTCAGCATCTGTCAACTTCCTCTTTTTCTACTGGGGAGTCATCTGTGTTCTCTTTTTCTTCACAACGGGATTCAAGGTGGGATCCAGCTTAGTAATTTCTTGCAAGCTTTCCATCTCCTTGAACAGAGCATCCTGTTTGGCTTGCTTCTTTTCTGCTTCTATCTCCTCCGCAGTCATTAGGATGCCTGTCTACACGATCATGTCACCTTGATAGGGCTCTTCTCTGTTTGTGACTGGATCCTGGGGGTCGACATTACTTTTGCCTCTTGGGAACAAAGGTCTCGTCAAGTCCTTTGTTGGTTGTTGCTTCTTGGTCTGAGGTATGTAATCGGTGGATATCAAATCCTCTCCACGACAACGCTTCTCCTTGGGTATGATACCTTCAAGAAAGTGACTTATCTTGATTCCAAAACCCACGTCCTGAGTAAACATATGGGTTGTCTTTATGTTCTTGTTCTTGTACACATGCACCAGCCACTTGGACTAGATGAAGTGTGCTCAATTTCCGCGTATTTGATATTCAATGGCCATCATCACCGCAAATTTCTTGGTGCTTAAATTCGAAAGTGAACCAACTTCTCCCACTAACATTCGAATGACCATTTGGGCTACACCTTTCATAGGCTCTTCCAGAGATTTCAACGAGGCAACCACTTTCCACTCAGCCACGGGAAAAGTTGTTGTCTACCACTTGAGCCATCTTCTTTTCATCTCTTCACCATCAGTCATGTTATAGGTGGCAACATCCTTACCATCTAATCTCAAACCATATCTTTGGGAAAAAAATTTTAGGCTTACTACAATCTTCGTGCCTAAGACGCTAGTGGTGAAAAACTTCTCATTTTTATCAATCACCCCTTGGAAAAGAATTCTGCAACCAGGTGAGGCCGGAACTTGATGGGTTCCGCTGTCATGTACTTTAAAAGACCTTCGTGATCGAGTCGCTCGATAAGCTAAATGTCGTAGTATTTTCTAAACAGAGGATCATACAAGATTTTGTCTTTCTAAACCCGAGCCGCCCTCTGCTGTTTAATAGTAAGTTTGCCAGGAGCTCTACCGTGGGCAATGGAAACCATACGCCCATGGTTGATTGATTCATCAATCTGCTCCTTCTTGAAGATGCCTGTAAAAGTAGGCTAAAATTGTTCTGGTTTGCTGGGAATGTTTGGCCTTCCTAACGATTCGGCAGGGGGACTTGAACGGTTGGATGTTTCCGCCATTTGAGAATTTTTCTGAACTGAGAGAAGAAACTAGAAGTCGAAGAAAATTATAAAGTAGGAATGTAAAGAGTAGTAGGGCTGAAAATCCCAAACAAACTTCCTTTATATGATTTGAAGCAATCAACTTTGAATGAACGATTGGATATCTTCTTTGATCTGGACAGATCGACGGTTGGGGATTCTAGTGACGGTTCGCCTTACGTCCCACGACGATGGAAAGACGCGCGTGGCTGATGTGGCCATCACTTATTTGTCGCTGCCTTGTGCATCAATCACTCCTCCAATTAATGTAGACTTTAGCAGCTACTTCTATCAATCGGATAATCCCGCCTTTCGAGAGAGTTGAAATTATTTTCTTAATTCTGTCTACTGGGCCGAATACAGCAAACAAAAGTACATTGATGAGAGCTTGGACTCAGCAATCAACCTAGAGTCTGCTAAGATTTGGAACCTAGCAGTCAACGAAATTCGATTGAGAGCTTGGACTCAGCAGACAGCAGAGACATTGATTGAGAAATTAAACACAACACTCAACAAGTACTCTGCTTCCGTCTTAGACTTTGGGGAAGACTTTTTCTTGACTTTCCTATCTGCTGATTCTCCATTAATATTCGATTTTTAATCAAGAGAAAACACAAGGGGTTAGATGGGAAGCTGGTTACACTAGGAGTGTAATGATCCAGCAATTTTCTTAGGCAATTATTATTTTGAGACAACAAAGTATTGTCATCAAAACGAGCACGTTGTTTTATTGATATCATTAGTTTACGAGAGTTACACTTTCGAAATCAATAAACTACAGGTTACAATGATCAAATTTCATCTTAGAACTGCTCCAAGTAACGCTTTTGCTGGATCTGCTCCTTCTTCTTAGTCTCCTCCCCGATTTTGTTACTGCATGTCTCCCTACATGAGCAGCAACGCCTCCTAGGCTGTGAGATGTTTGTTTGCAAGTTAATCTTCTAGCTCCTCTTGCCGGGCTAGCTATGTAGACATCTCTTTGGCAACAACCTTTTTGCTTCCCGCAAACAATCCAGCATATTGTTGGATAGGAAGTCCGAGTCTAGTAGATCTCACCATCTACTCAGATCGGTGCTCTTGTCTGCACTCTTTCACCAGCTCCAGGTTCCATACCGATGTAGGATGGGTAACATCTGCACCACCTATGAGCTCGCATGCCTAGATGCATGTTTCTTTAGCTCCGGATGCCATACAGATGTAGATAAGTTACATCTGCACCAGTCGCAAGCCTTTCCTCCATCACCTCTCATCTTCTCCATTGCTAACTTTTGAAACCCTAGAAGAAGAGGTGAGGAAGAAGTAATTTGAGATTCCTTTGGATGCACAGTTCCACAGGCACCGAAAGGAGATTCCCAAATCATGTGACTAAAGAAAATTCATCCTCATATCCACCTTACAAGCTTATATATCTCCAATGATTAAGTTGTCATGACCTGACGAAATGAACCTCCTATCTTCTTTCGGTTCTAATATAACGAAACCCATTATCAGAGGAGTCTCGAGAATTGAGAGAATCTTCTTTGAGATATTTTCTATGAAGATTACGATCCTTCCTCTCAATTTGGAGACTTCCAAATCATGTTCTCGAACCCATCTTGCCGATATTTTGGTGAGATGAACAAGGATGACATCTTATTTTCTTGAGCAACAGGAATTAATCCTTAATCGAAGGGATTGAAAGGCATGAAACGGGTATAATTTCAGAAGGTTGTATATCTTTTGCCAAACAATAGACCTCCCTTAAATAGACAAACCTGCCCTGAAGATCTTTTCGATCAATCAAATTTTCTGTCTTGGGAATCGGCGGTTTCAGAAATACTTTCCATGTGGCCTTTTGTAATACCATATCCGGATTTGAATGTCTCGAGCCTTGAAAAAAATCTTGAAAAATGATAACAAATTTTGACCGATCACACATTAATTTTTGCCATTAATGTAGTTTAAACTATTTCACCGGTTGAAAAAATCTGCTTTTAAGTCTTCTTTGCTGGATATCTTTCAAAGGTTGATCCAGCGGTCCTTGAATGTTTGCTGAGAGTTAGGACTTAGCAATCACTAGGGTGTTTGCTGAAAGGTAAAACTTCAACAACCTATATCGACTCTGCTAAGAGCTTGGACTCAACAAATCGACTATGAACTCTTCACAGCATCTAGCTGAAGAGTGTGAGCTTGGACACACTCTAATCCGCATCATATCCAAAAATCCAAGAAATCCTAGAACAGATTGAGAGTTGGGACTCATTCTTCCACAACCTCATCTAACTCAATTAATCCGAGCTTAAGACAAAGCTCTTTGAATCTGGTTTCTGCTAGAGGTTTGGTGTGTAGGGATTTCATGGCGAACTGAATCACCAAATCCGAATAAGCCGGACCATTCATGTATGCTGAGAACAATAAACAAACGATAAACCCTAGCATGCTCCTATGAATTTAATGCAGTTGATTCGAGTTTACCTTAACTCCGTTGTGTCAGATCTGATCTTTCGCGTTTGAATTTCATTCTCTTGAATCAACCACGCGAATTAATCAAATCTGTGAAATAAGAAATTAACAACAAATCTAATTTCAAGATTTAATTAACAAAGAGAAAAGGAGAGAGAATCTGTTCTCCAGATTAAATCTTCAGATCTGTATCCCAATGCTTTTCAATCCTGCTACTGGTGAGGATTCCACAGGACTGTGAATGTGTAGGCCAGAGTCAAAATCCTTCGTCTCCCAAACACACAGAGGCGCCGCCTACTCTCTCTCTCTCTCTTAGGGTTTTGATTGATTTAAATTGTGATACAAACTGAGAGAGAGGATTCCTATTTATAGACCTAGGGTTTCAATCCTAATGGGCTACTGGGCCTCTTTCAGCATATTTAATTTGGGCTAGACCTTGGACTTAATGAAAATAATAAAGTTGGCCTATGAATTAATTAATTCTCATGTCCACAACCCAGGACACAATTAATTAATAAATATTAATTTTTTTCACCACATAATTAATACTGACTTACCCCTTTATTACCATGTTATGAGAACGAGCTGCATTTACTTGAGAATCCCCATATTTAAGGTTATTAGACATTCATTAATTTATTGGAGTTTCTGACAAGCTACCACAATTAACTAATATCTTATTTCCTGAGCAGTACCACTCAAACCTTATCACTCGTGCTTGAAATTAATCAGTCTGCAGGACTTTAACATGATGAATGCTATTGAGCTCCTCAGGGAATGTCCCCATCCTATTACTCGGATATGGTAACCTAACTCCAGTATCAGGTTGTAATACACGAACTACTGTTACCCAAGATGTGGGTATATGAGAACGTTACTCGGGCTCTCCACCATGGCAAGTTAAAGCAACAGTCAACCCGTGCATACCCCTAAACCTTCGTTAGGGTTTGGACTCAATCAAGATCAAGATCTTGTATTCTCTAATGTCAGAGAGCAGAATACATCTCACTGTGGTCCAATCAATACGCAACCGCACGTACCAACATATCAAGTAATCAAGACAGATTACTTCTTTCCGACTATGCAGCAACCTACACCGACAGACTTATCCTCGTACGATGTCTCGGCTGTGATAATATTTATATCTCACTAGGTCAAGTGATCATACTGTCTTCTGCGATCTAAACACGCAGTATGATCATCCCTATCAGTGAGATTAGAGGACACCGTTATTACTCGCATGTAAGTTTGTTTAACAGATAGGAAATATCGTTGAATGTATACTCATCGTAATAAAAGGTTTTTGTATACAAAACCCAACAATCTTGCACTTATACTTAAAGCATTACACTCGCTATTACAGAGTATACAGTGTGTCTATCTAGCCTAGCTATTACATTAACCATCGCTAGTGGTAGGAATCCACCTCAGACCTAGTCCACGAATATGTCTTTCGTAAACCTTCTGTGACAAGCACTTTGTGAATGGATCATCTAGACTATCTTTAGTGTCAATCTTCTTGATCTGCACATCACCCCTCGGTACGATCTCTCGTATGATGTGGTACTTCCTCTTTATGTGTTTGCTTGCCTTGTGAGTCCGTGGTTCCTTCGAGTTTGCCACTGCACCAGAGTTGTCACAATGAATTGTGATACTCTTAGGCAAAATTGGAATCACATCCAACTCCAAGAGGAAATTCCAGAGCCATACCACTTCTTTTGAAGCTTCGGAGGCGGCGACATATTCCGCCTCCATGGTGGAGTCAGCAATGCATTTCTGCTTTGCGCTCCTCGAAGATACAGCTCCACCTCCCAAAGTAAACACATAACCTGCGGTCGATTTATTCTCATCCTAGTCCCCTTAGAAATCCGAATATGTATAACCCACAGAGCACAAATCCTCACTTTGATAAACTAGGCAGTAATTCCTAGTTCTCTTCAAATATTTGAGGATGTGCTTTATCGCATGCGTATGTCCAGGGTTAGACTAATATCTCGCTACCAAGCTAACGACAGAACAAATATCTGTCCAGGTACACAGCATTGCATACATGACACTAGAGATGTCAATTTAGCTCGAAACTCGTGGGTTGACCCGATTAACCCGAGCTAAAATGCAGGTTAGGGTCGAAATATTTTGGCCCAAAAAAATCTTAGCCCGAATAACCCGTGACCGATTAACTCGAGGCCCAATATGGCTTAGCTCGAAACCCGACGGATTAGCTCGATTAACCGGATTATTTTTTTATTAATATATTTATCATAATACTAAAATTTACTTCTAATATTTATGATCATATTTATTATTAAAGTTTTAATTTATAATATTGCATTTAGTTCAAATAGTATTCAATACATAATTAAGTTTATTTATTTATGAAGTTAAAATATATTCAAATATTGCTAAAATAAAAAATAATATATTTTTAATTGTTAAACTCATCATTATATTAAAAATTGTGATGTGTTTTGCATTTTTTTTGTAAGGAAAAGTAATATTTTGTTTATTTTTTATTATTTAAAATATTAAAAAAGTGAAAAGATATTAAAAATAAAAATAAATAATAAATTCATTGGCCTGACGGGCTAGCCCGAAAACCAAAGGGTTAGAGTTAGGGTCAAGATTTTTTAGCCCAAAAAAAATTCAGCCCGATTCAATCCGAAGCCGATAGGGCTAGCCCAAAACCCGACGGGTTGGCCCGATTGACATACCTAAATGAGGCTACCCACCGCAAATGCGTATGGTACAAGACTCATCTCATCTTTCTCTTTCTGTGTCACATGAAACTGACCAGTAGAAAGATGTACGCCAGGTCTGAAAGGTAGATAGCCTTTCTTGGTGAGTTGCATGCTGAACCAGGCTATCACATTATGCACATAGGATGCTTGGGATAAGCTTATCATCATTTTCTTACGATCCCGTAAGACCTTAATCCCAAGAATTTACCCAACTTCTCCCAAATCCTTTATTTGAAACTATTCAGATAACCAACTCTTAATCTCCATCATCACTCCCTCTTTTTTTCCAAATAGGAGTTTGTCGTCCACATATAGTGCAAGGAAAATCACGCTCCCACTGACTCAAAGTCGGTATACACAACTTTCGTTCTCCAATTGTGAAATTCCGTAAGATTTAATCAAATCGTTGAAACGTAAGTTCCACGACCTTGAAGCTTGCTTAAGTCCATACAAGGACTTCTTAAGCTTCTAGACAAGATGTTCTTCGCCCTGGCGCATATAACCCTCGGGTTGCTGCATATAGTTGTCCCTACCTTCTTCAAGGTAACCATTTAGAAAAGCGGTTTTAACATCCATCTGCCAAATCTCGAGGTCCAAATGCGCTGCTATGGCGAGAAGTATCCGGATGGATTAGAGCATGGCTACGGGTGAAAAGATTTCATCATAGTCTATGCCCTCTTTCTGACTATAACCCTTTGCCACCATCCTGGCTTTGGAAGTCGTAATCTCTCCATTCGCTCCTTTTTTTCTCTTATATACCCACTTGCACCCCATGGCCCAAAAGCCATCAGGCAGCTCAGCTTTCTGGTATACATCCATAGCAATTATAGATTCAATCTCAGAATCTATGGCGATACGCCATTTTTTAACATCCTTGTCCTGCACTGCCTCCTCGTAGGATAGTGGGTCAGAGTCTTCATGTCCATCTTTAGGGCCCAAGTACGAAGACTCACCCACGAACATATACCTTTCTGGCTGGAAAATAACTCTCCCACTGAAACGAGGCATCGCTTCCGTGTCAGCAGTTGGTGCAACAACTTTTGTTCTGCACCTTACACTGAAGAACGCGCCGGTGGTGCTATACCTCTCACAGGTGCAATCACGTTTGCACGTTCACCTTCCCTTGGAATTGCATTCTCATCTTCAATTTCTTGAAGAACTATATCACTCTTTGTCTTGTGGTTTCTCACATACTCGTCCTCCAAAAATCTAGCGTTGGTGCTAACTACGATTCTCTGGCTCTCAGGACAGTAAAAGTAGCCACCTTTCGTTTGCCTAGGATACCCTATAAACAACTTTACCTTGGACATGCTTTCTAACTTATCAGGTTCCTTTGTCAGCACGTGTGCCGGACAACCCCATACTTTAAACTTGCACAAACTGGGTTTGCGTCCAAGGAAGAGTTCATTGGGTGTCTTAGGAACCGATTTAGTAGGCACCAAGTTCAAGACGTAAGCCGCTATTTCCTATGCGTATCCCCAAAATGAAATGGGTAAGCTTGCATAACTCATCATTGATCTCATCATCTCCAAAAGAGTTCTATTTCTTCTTTCGGCTACACCATTTTGCTAGGGAGTACCTGGTGCAGTCCATTGGGATGTAATCCCATGTTCTGATAAATATTGCAGGAATTCATTCCCAATGTATTCGCCACTTCGGTAAGATCATAATGACTTGATAGATTTCCCGACCTTCTTTTCTACCTCAGCCTTAAACTCTTTGAATTTCTCAAACCATTCAGACTTGTAGCGAAGAAGGTAAACGTATCCGTATCTCGAGTAGTCATCAATGAAAGTGACAAAGTACTCATACCCTCCATGAGCCTGTGTGGACATGGGACCACATAAGACAGAATGGATCAATTCCAACACATCATCTGCTCGAGATTGACTAGCCTTAAAAGGCCTAGAAGATATCTTTCCCTCGATGCAGGATTCACAGACTTTATAAGGTACAGGTCGGACTATGTCCAATGTACCGTTATCTGCAAGTCGCTGAATCCGCTTCAAGTTGACGTGACCCAGTTTTAAGTGTAAGAGATATGCAAGACCCTCATCAGAAGAAGTAAGCTTTCTCTTTCTAGGATTATCAATTTCAGATGAGTTACATGCAATATTCGCGGAAGTGTTATGATGACAGATAATGACATAGAGAGAGTTATTCAACATTCCACGACAGATAACAATGTTATTACCAATGATAGAAACACTACTATAAAAATAACTAAATATCCATCAACGAAAAGTTTGGAAACTGAAATAAGGTTTTGCCGAAAATCTGACACATATAAATCATCTCACATGGGAGCTGCACTCACTCGTGCTGCACAAACATGATCAGTAGCTCCCGTATCCACTACCCACGAATGAGTAGAAACAAATGCTAAACATGTTTCTGTTACAAATGCAAATGACGTACTTTGTTCTTTACTTCCACATGCATTCTTGCTTGAAGTGACAACAACCATCTTCATCTCCCTTGACTTCCTTTTACGCCTTCTTCGATCAATCAAATTTCTGTACTGGTCATTAACCACATTTTCGATGTGTTCAGACTATGTACAAAATCTGATAACTCAGAATGCTATTAAGGTACGAAAGAATGTTCGGCCAAGAGATCAGTAACCAACTCTTTAAAAGTATACTCACTTCTCCCAGCTACATCTTTCTTAAAGTTTTAGAAAGAAAGTTGTAATGAGTTCAAGATTATATCGATATTTGCCCGATCGCTGATACATCCACCTCTACGTATGAACCGATTCATGGTGTTATCCATTATCATCACATGTAATGTCACCGAACTACCCTCAGCCATTCTCTTGCAAACAAGATCTTTCACAAGATCACAATTGATAGTTTGTTCCATCTTGTCGTACGTAGCCACCAAGTCCTTCCATATTTCAACAGAGCTACAATAGCCCATGTACTTGAGCTTCAACTCTCTAGATAGGTTATCCGAGATTAACTTGTAAGTAAAATCTTCAGATGCCACCCATCTGTCATAGAATTACTTCTAACGTCTGGAGACTCTATGGTAACGCGGAGCAAGTGGCTTCATAGTGAGAACAAATGCATGCAGCTTAGACAGGAGAATATACTCGATGCAGTATCTCCACTCAGAAAAGTTTGGACCAGTTAAGGGATTGAGAGCAAGAATATGATCAACAATAGACATAGACATATCTAAAAACAATCTAAATAAGAACAAACATGCAGAACATTCGAAAACAAATGCATTGAAAACCTCTTGATAAATCAAATACAAATGTTTTCTATTAATAGCCCAAAGGTTCCCTCCGCAAGCTACACTCGTACACGTTTACGATATCACCCTCAACCTGACTGCGGATTTTAAGACCCAATCCTTTAATTTCATACCATATCAGGAATCCTTAGACACATGAAACTAATAATTAGTTTAAAACTTTAGACCAAGCCATCTCTGAAGATGCTTCTAAGATGCAACTACATTATATTCTTAGATGCTTCTAAGCACTTAACCACGAACTTAACTCCAGCCAAAAGAGACAGTTTGGCATAGCACGTAACCATACTACACAACCCTTAAAGCCTTCGTTATCTATAATTTAAATCAATCCTAGAATACTTATGAGAAAAGAATTACGCAATCTACACTCATAGACGTTTACGCAAAACCTTTCCACTATTCACTTAATTTAAATTGTTTGTCTAGAAATCCCAACAACTACATCCCATGCACCTCTGGCAATTAGCAAGCTACACTTGTAGACTTTTACTAAGACGAGAGATATACTTACAGCCTAGGATCACTTTGTGGAGGTCTATTGATTTTAATTAAAAAATCCGCTTAGTATTTTTGACTCAAAAGGTTTATAAATGTGCACATAAATAATTTCATTGTCGTTATATTTTTCCAAAATTTTGCATGTAATTAAACAAGTCAAAAAATTCAAAAATATAATCCAACAAGAAATTAATCACATAAGCATGCTATTTAAAGCAGTAAATAATAAAGCTGTAAAACATGCCTTCCAATTATCTACACATGCTTATTGCGCAAAAAATAAATCACACATCATACGAGGGCAATTAAGACAAATAAAAATTCTTCGTGGCCCCAAGAATAGGAAAATAAAAACCTATCTATTACAAAATTTGAAATTTGAATTTGGATAACTCCAAGTCTTCTTCAAATCTTTCACAAATCTTTAAGGGTCGTGATATCCTCAACCACCAAATCTTTTTGGATCTAGGGTTCTATGATTTAAAAATTGGTCCCACAACCGTATCACAAACCTTAGGGTTTGTAACCAATTACACCAAATATCAAGACCACTCCCTGCCGCCGCCGCCGCCACCACGTCGCGCCGCCGCCATCGTCGGTGCTGGCGTCGACCAACGTAGAGGCTGCATCGACCGACGCAAAACACGTTGGTCAACGTGGGCTGCGCAGGCCTGCGTGCAATGCACGCTGTCGTGCTTCCCGCGATCCCATGCTGCCGCCATCCACTCGAGCTACCACCGTCGTTGCCGCCGCACACCTGGGGTTCCCGAACCGCCGCCGCCACCGCTGCCTTCGTGGAGGCGAGGCTGTGTAGCGCAAACCCTAATTAGGGTTTGCGCCGCCGCCTGCAGCCCACCACCAACAGTCGCGTGCGGCGCTACTGCACACACCACCGCCAAGGCTGCTACGCCATTGCCCGCGGCTGCATATCACGCACGGCCACCTACCTCCGCCGCTGCGTCGTCCTAGCCGGTTTCTTCTTCGTTCTTTGACCCGTACAAAAATTACAAATTTGAAAATAAAATTACAAATGACTATTCTATTAAAATTTATCCTATCAAATCTAATCATAGTTTTTCTCGTGATTTTACAAAAAAATTTATTCCAAACACGGATAAATCACCACGGATTAATTCGAACGGGTTGCCACGAGGTACAAAAACCAAACTATTCACAACAATAATAAATTCAAGCATGCATAATTGAATAGATTGTTCATCCAACAGATCCATGGTACAGTGTAAATTCAACACTATATCATGTTAAATTTTATCAATCCAGGTTCTTCTAATACGCCCTATTGAATATCATTTACTCGTTTTGGAGAATTTATAGCTAGGCAAAGCACAAGTCGTTGAGAGTTTATTTAACTAGGCAAAAATCATAACCAAACCTTGCATAAATGAAATAAAGCACAAATCCAAACATTTTCAATCAACTTTAAATGTTCAAGCAATCAATTCTCTTTGATTAGGTAGATAAAGTATCAAGTTCAACAATGAGATAAGAGTGAGTGTTGAATGAATATCAATTGTGTCAAGTTGAATCAAATCATGTTGTAAACCATTTTTAATCCCTAGGAGATTGAGCAATCAACCCTACACTCGTTAACCCCTTGTCACGGCGAGCTAACGGTTGATGATACTAAGATTCGCAAATAGCTACGTTATTGAACCCTTGACCACTCCAAATAGAACGTTGATTATTGCCCTACGACCTAGCCCCGCACTGGGATTGGAACTAAAATCGTATGAATCTACACTATTCATGAAGATTCCGCCCGCGTGTTGGCTGCAGCGTTCACGTCAACTACCACCTATGCTGGCTATTACCTACACCTAGGTGGTAAGGAATAAGATCTAGTGCAATTCAAGCTCTCAAAGGAAAGTAAACAATCAAATTCAACCTCAATTCAACACAATATCCATTCAATGAACACTCACAAGAGAGTTTAGCTCCTCATACCTTCAATTTTGTACAATACAATTGAGAAAGTGATAGAATCCATTACAAATTGATAGGTCAAAATGATGATCTTCCTCACTTGTCTTCTTTGTACTCAATCTACCTCTTGATCTTCACCAAATGTGGAGGAATGTGGCCTAGATCCTCTTGAATGTGGATGGAGAGTGTTTGAAAGATGGATTTGGAGAGAATTCTCGTGACGGTTATTGGAATTTTGACCAAAAGTTCTCTTAAAATTCGAAAATCCCCCTTTTATAGACGACCAAATAGGGCCTCGGATCGCCCGGTTGAAGTGTGGTTTGCCCGGTTGAACTTGAAAACTGGCTCGACCGAGCCTGCTCTCTGTTGGAAGGGCTCGGTCGAGCTCTCTGTCCGGCTTGGCTCGGCCGAACCTGCTCAGCTCGGCTGATCGACGCCTTAGAATAGCTTGGCTCGGCCGAGCCTGCTCAGCTCGGCCAGTCGACGCCTCTGAACAGCTTGGCTCGGCCGAGCCTGCTCAGCTCGGCTGGTCGACGCCTCTGAACTCCAAATATTGCTCCTTTGCTCCATTCGGGCGAGCCTAGCCTCCTTTGACTCCTAGCTCGGGCGATTTGCCTCCAAAACTTCACCAAAAGTGCTATATTATGCTCAAAACTCATCCTACAACATTCAAAACACAAAAACATGAAAACACAACGAAAGAACAACAAAAACATATGATATGAGAGTAAAATGGCCACAAACATGCATGCTCACACATCGAAAAATAGGTCATTTTAAGCACATATCATAATCCCCCAAACTTGAACCTTTGATTGTCCTCAATCAAAACAAAGTAAAGCAACCCATAAACCTCATGAAACAACCTCACAGCTCATCTCGATTATCTTAGCATGCCTAAGTCAATCGAGATTATCACCTAACTTTGTGACATGGTTAATGCTAACGACTTGAACCACTAATCAATTTTGAATAAAGAAATGAAATCACTCCCTCACGTGTTTAGGGATGATGAGAATCACTCAATCACAAGATATCGAGCTCAATTTCCATAGGTTTGCATCTATTCTCACCACTATACTACAACGAGTTGGCTTCTAAAATCAAGAAGGTCTTTGTTTTCGGTTATAACGTGGCTTACTAAAAGGTAGGTGGTTTTGGGCTAAAGTGACTAACTTCTCCATTTCACAAAACCCCCAAACTTATTCTCTTCGAACCACTTCAAAACCGAGGCTTTTTCATTCACAACATTCTTTTCTTTTCTCTTTTTTTTTCTTTTCTCTTCTTTTTCTTGTTTTTCTAACACCATCATTCATTCATAAATGGTGCCTTTTTTTTTTTGTTTCTTTCTTTTTCTTCTCTTTTTTCTCAAGCACCCAAAATTTTTGTTGGTGCCTCATTTTCCCAACCCAACTCTCATTTTCCCAACCCAACTCTCATCACCGTATTCACCCTCATACACTCTTTCCCCCCAATTTTTGTCCTAATTATCTCAAAGGAAATTTCACCATTTAAGCTCAATCACGGGGGTCAAAGATATGAAAGGCAAAACAATGATAACAACCACCTTATACTCCCGGAGTGAAAGGTGGGACTAAGAATCGATGGCCTAATATCATTTTTTAGTTACCAAACTCATGCCAAATAGATAGAGAATATATGCAAGTTCTAGATCTCGGGCTCTCAATCTTGCCACTTACAACCGATAAAGATATGACAATATCATGGCTCAAACATCACAGCTTTTTGTTAAGTCCTAGGCATTAACCACACACAAAACTCGGCAATTCAAAAGTTCAACTAAAACATGCCTTGACAACTAGATTCCGCCCTATCATCGGTTAAGGTAAATATCAAGCTTACTAAGCAAATCATGATTCAAACCTCAAGTTCTTGTTTGGGTTCATCACACACACACAAACAAGCACACAACACCCTAACAACAATCTACATGCCATGAAACAATTGTAATGAAACTATTTGGCAAAAGAAATGATAGAAAGTGTTACCCATCGGTAGACACACGATCAAACCGCTCTCCCATGCCTTATTTGTACCAACTACAAGTCAACACAAACACCACCAAACTATTGAGCATAAACAAGCCGATTAAATTCTCATTTCCACCGACTTTCCACAAACCAACATCAACGATAATAAGACAATCTCCACTAGCTCCACCATTCATACCAAACCTTTCAACATATCCACAAACCATACCAAATATTAAGAATTCAATCTCATGCAAGCTCGCTAATAATCCATTAAACATATCATTCAATTAAAAACAAAAATATCCAAACAACATCCATCATTCAAAATCAAAGTAGAAGTAGATCAATACCATTATAGAACCCAATCAAAGATCAAATCATTTAAAATCAATTCAAACTAAACTAAACTAAACTAAGATAGAGATAGAGAGAAGAGTGAACCAGAGTAGAGCACCGAATACCGGCCATTCCCCCAAACTTAGTCAAGTTAGACTAAGTTTGTAAAAAGGTATGCGGTGCAATCTCACTCCTCTTGATCCTATGGTGGTTGGCGAGTCCGACGGGAGTGATATGGAATGGGTACTCAGCGATGGAGCTCACGGACATCCTCCTGCAAGGTCTCTACGCTCCGGTCAATGCCATCGAATCTCGATGCAATGGTGGCTTGATCCACCAAATAGCCCTCTCGGAAAGTAGCTAAATCATCATGTATAGAAGTCATCCTCATGTCAAGACCCTGCAAGGACGAAGACAAAGATTTGACAGTATCAGTAGTCCTCGTAAGCATAGATAGCATCTGCTGCTGTCAATCTGCAACCGGAGTATGCCGGGGCTGTGGAGGTGCACGGGTGCTCGGGCCGGCTTCATGTAATCTCCCTTGCTCATCCTCCGAAAGATGCTGGAGAATAGTGAAATACCCATCGATGGACAACACTCCAACAACATCTTTATGCTCATCAAGGTCCAACAAAAAGTTGGATCTATCAGTCAAATCCGAAACTATTGTCCAATCCGGCCAGGGCATAGGTAAAGCAAATTTCCCAAACTTGTAGTAAATAAGGCCTCACTGCCCAGGAACCAAAAACCGTCCAGCTAACAAAGAATTCGTATCCAAAAATACAGCAGGAGCGGTCGTACCCGACAAAGACACCCCTAAATGCTCAAACAAAGGGGTGATCATCCCACAACTAAAAGTACGGGTATTGGTATTAACAACCCTACTCCACGCATCCATCAGCATAGCCCCCATTGAAAATTTAATCCCATTCATCAAAGCATAAAATATGTACAATTCAGACGTAATCACATTACTAGACTCATATCACCCACATACTGAACCACCAACAAACTTCTGAATATATCGTATAACAGGATTCCTAATGGAAGTAGCATGACAATTCTTGATATCAAAACTTCTACTTTATGGAATACCAGTAATTTCTTCCCAAAAATTCCCCATGCTCACATTCTCATGCAAAAATATAGCATCATCATCACAACCATAAATTTCGTCGATTTGAGCCCGTTGGTAAAAATATTCCTTACCTCGGAGTTTAAACTTGATGGACATCGGTATTCCCCCCGCACCTTTCATGATGGTGACAGACGCCAAGAACTCCCTTGATAGCTCCATGTACCCGGGCCAACTAGCCATTAGAACCTTCTTCCATCCAATGCCCCCGGGGAGACTCCACACGTAATCCTTCAACCTCAAAGCTTTCAATGTCTCCCGGCATAGATATTTAGTCCCCTCGACTTGTCGATTTGCCAAACTCTTGAACCGAGCAAATTCCTCATCATCGAATCCCTCTGGGTGGCAAATTGAAGAAGAAGACTCCCCACGAGCTCTTTTGCTAGCCATGATCGAAATTAAGGAGTGAGATATGAACAAATCGAAGCAATAAAGTATAAGAGAAAATTGGAGAAGAGAAATTTCGACCGATACGAAGATGGGGAGAAATGGGGATCGACCAATATTTAAAATCCGTGCGCCGCTCGACCGAGCGACAGATGGCTCGATCGAGCGACAGATGGCTAAATCGAGCGAGGCCTCTGTCCACGGGTTTGCTGCCTGGCGCGTTTGAGCTCGGTCGAGCCTATCTCGCTCAGCCGAGCGAAGCCTCTGTTCGCGGTCCTGCTGCCTAGCACGGTCGAGCTCGACCGAGCGAGCCTGCTACTCGCTGCTTCGTGAATTTTTCCAGCCCTTTTCGATTCCGGGCGATCTCCCTCTCTGTTTTCCAAACTTTTCCTGCACAATCCCAGTCACTTCGCCTCCACTCATCTCCGATCCTCCATCACAACACAAACTAAAATTGTAGAACCACAAACATTTAAGAGTCCTTCACATCAATCAACAAAAATTTTCTACCAAAATCAAGAACTAACAATTATTCAAACATAAAAATTAGTAAAATTTGAAAACCATTGGGTTGCCTCCCAACAAGTGCTTTTTTAACGTCGATAGCTCGACGACCATACCTCACAATCAATCATGATCAAATAGTGCCGACCCCGAACTCATACCTTGGTCTATGGGTACGTGATCCTCCGGAAAGAACAACTTCCTTCTTGGACTTTGAGGTGGATCCACATCCACTCGAGCCTTCTTCAATCTACCTTGATCTAGCTCATCTTCATCCCCCGGATCATCGTTTTCTTCACATTCCCCCATTACATCTAATCCCGGGTCAAGCTCATCCTTCAATCTTTTCTTCTTTCCACCATTTTCAACTTCATTTTCATTCACATTTTTCGGAGGTAGAGAGAACACAACTTCCTTGCCACAACATCTAAACGTGAGCTCCCCATGTTTCATGTCGAATAGTGCATCTGCCGTGTGTAAGAATGGCCTTCCAAAGATCAATTGAATGCCACCCTTGTTCTTCATATCCACAACAAGGAAATTGCTCGGGAATGTGAGCATCAAGACCTCAACATGAACGTTTTCAACAACCCCCCGTGGGCAAAAGAGAGCATGGTTTGCCAATTGTAGGACTTGACTTGTAGGTTTGAGACTTCCTACCTCCAATTCTTTGTACAAGTCCCACGACATTATATTAACACTAGCCCTGGAGTCACACAAGGCTTTCTCAATGCTAATATCACCAATTTTACATCCAATCACAAAGCCCCCCGGTCCTCCTTTTTGTTAGCAATATTCTTCTCTCCTTGTTCACTATTTCCCAATTCGCAAGGGCTACCATTAGAAATCACCTCAAATCCAACAAGTTTGTCCAACATCGGTACCCGTTCTATTTCTTCCGGTAAAGGTATTTCAATGTCCTCTTTCTTCACATAATCGAAGAAATGCACATCCTTGGTTTTCTCATCACTTTCCGTTTCCTCGTTCTCTACTTCCACCTCATTTTCTTCTTCATTAACTAAACTCACCACATCTTCAACTTCTACCATTTCCACTTTCGGAGTCATCACTTCCAATTTTTCTTCCATTCGATCTTCACCTTCAACCCTGTTGCAACCTTTCTTTTGCACAACTTCCATGTCACTTGGGAATTTCCCAGCTTGATGTTTACCACTCAATTGCTTAGCAATTGAAGAAATTTGAAGCTGAATTTCAGCGAACATCCCATCGTACTTTTCAAAATGATTTCCTCATTTGGATTCCTCCTCGGCTCTTGGTTAGCATATCTACTATTTCCCCCGGTATACCCCCCTTGCTACTACCTCCTCCTTCAAGTTGTAACGGAGGATTGAGAGCATTATTCGGGTTGGCATACGAGAAAATGGGGTGAAACCAGTTAGACGGATGGTAGTACATATTACCCGGCGGATTGTATTGAGGACGGCCATTGTATCCCATCCTTTGGTTGACAAAATTTACACTTTTTGGGTATGACTCTTCATGCCGAACCACCATCATTTCATCATTTCTATTCCCCGAAGTAGATAGTTGATAAGCTCATTATTTTACTCGCTTATCTATATTATTTTCTACTATTTTATGCAGTTTTGCTGAGTTTATATATATATTATGTGCATGAGTCTATATTAGGTGGTATTATGCGCGTTTTGGTATTTTTGTAGGGTTTTAGGCCTTAGTTCACGAGAAATCCTTTCCGGAATCAGTGACGTGTAAGAGTAGCAGTGACGATTTCGTCCACAAGAGGAATTCGAGCTATTGGCACATGGAAATGGATGATGCTTTGAGTTAGCTCTCCAACGCAACTGGAATCAGGTCAATCGAAGTTCGGGAGAGAAAGTTATGGCCAAAACCGTGAGACCGCGCAGGAGGGGCGAGAAGCTGCGTCGACAGACACCAATCAGAAGCGATCGACGAAGACCAAGGAGGCTCGTCGATCAACGTGAATCAGAAGCGGTCGACGCGAGGTTCTCTGCTGGAGCGAAAATCTGATTAAATTCGGATTTATTCATATCTTTAGCCCTAGATTTGATAGGATACACATCCACCACTATAAATACCTATGTAAATTCGATTTTTCAGCATTCCCAATTACATGCAATCATATTTTAGAGTTTTTAGAGTTTGGAGACTTGGGGAACACGAAACTCTTTATTTTTCTTGTAAGTTCTTTTATGTTTACGCAATTTAATATGTTTTCTTTTGGATTTCTATCTACGATGAGTGGCTAGAAACCCTAGCAGGTTCTAGGGGTTGATATTATTATGGATGCATGTTAGGATTAATTAATTAGGTTCATGATTCCTGTGATTAGTTTCAATTCTAGATTAATTCTAGGACCGAGAGGTGACGATTAATTTAGATGTCTAGCTATTGATAGAAGGACCGAGAGGTGAATATTAATAGTGGGAATAGGAATACATGATACGATCTACACTATCCAAACAGATGTACTAGATGTAGGAATTGAACTGATTTGCTTATCGGATTGATTAGTTTGGTGTACTTTGAGACCGAGCGGAGATGAGTCACTAATTAGTAATCTAGGTTATATTTGCCAAACAAGGAGATATAACATCATTGCAGTATTCCACCTGTTAAATTAATTTATTCCTATATGTTATCCATAATAAGAGTTCTTCCCTAGAATCTGTGCTCCTTTAATTTGCTTTTCAAAACTCCTTTAATTTTCAAGTATCGTTATCTTTATTTTCGAAGTTAAAACCCTGATTTTGAATTCCTCAAACAATGAATCTTAGGATCATAGCTAGTACATAGGATAATTTCCCCATACAAT
>JAPKLW010000152.1:0-49223 GCA_026898455.1 Plectranthus barbatus | reverse complement strand
TAAGAGAAGCACAGATTCCAGGGATATCTACCTATCAAGTATGACATGTATGAATGAATTGATTAATTCCCAATTTTAATTCCTCTTCGTAGTGAAACATCAGAAAAGTATTACGAACTTCTTTGTTGGACAATTCCTAAAGTAGATTAATTAATTACCTATCTCCGCTCGGTCTCAAGATAAATTAACTAACTCCAAAGATCTACAGATTTATTCCTACAATTAATCTCCTTCAGTTACGACAAGAAATCAAATTATATTGTGAAAATATCTTTCGATTGAAAACTATCACAGTTACGTCTCAAGTAATCAACTAGATAATCCTAAGATGTGGCCAACAAATCAAGATTATGAATAAGCACAGATTTCACAAACTACGAAGGGAAGGGGAAAATAATTCAATTAATCACAACAAGCATACATTGATAGTTCGAAACCCTAGAATCTGAGAAAGGATTTAGTTACACATATTCATGGTAATATTCATCATAGAAAAATACAACCTGAATTGCATAAAAGCTGGAATCCGGAAATCTTCCCGCAGGAACTTGTCTTCAAACATAAAACTCTAAAAACTCTTGGAATCTCTCAAAATCTGAAATCTAGAATGAAGCACACTTAAAAATCAAAATTACAAGGATATATATAGAGGTGGAGGTGTATCATATCAAATCTAGGGTTAGATATGCATTAATCTCCAAATCAGATCCGGATTAGATTTCCCGCATGCGCCTCGACCGTGGCAATCTGGCGTCGATCGTTGGGCCTGGAACCTCTTCGTCGATCAAGGAGCATTGGCAGCGATCGCCGCGGCATTTGCTTCCGTCGATCTCCTTTTCCCTTCGTCGAGCACTGTGCCTCGTCTGCGCAATCTCACGGTTTTGGCCATAACTTCCTTTCCCGAACTCCGATTGACCCGATTCCAGTTGCGTTGGAGAGCTAACTCAAAGATTCATCCATTGCCATGTGCCAATAGCTCGAATTCCTCTTGTGAAAGAAATCTTCATTGCTACTCTTACATGTCACTGCTTTCGAAACGGTTTTCTCGTGTGTTTAGGCCTAAAAACCTGCATAAACATCAAAACACACCTAAAACCACCTAATATTGACATCATGCATAAAATATATAAATAAACTCAATAAAACTACATAAAATAATATAAAAATAATATAGATAAGTGAGTGAAATAACGAGCTTATCAAATCCCCCAAACTTGAACGTTTGATTGTCCTCAATCAATATGCAAGAAAGAAATCAAAAGATCAAGTGGTTAAAGTGCAATGCCTCACAAGATTCATCATAGTCAAAAACCAAGAATCCACAAGCAATTTGAAAGAGACAGAAAATTCATTAACCGTGGAAGAACTCACAGGAAGTGTATCGCTCAACTCTCAAGTGTTAAGGTAAAGATGAAAGTACTCAACAACATGTATGAAGAAATTTCTACCATAGGCTTGCAAATTTTCTAATATCTCCACTGTTAGAATGTGCACACAAGTCTAGAATCAAAAAGGACTTTCATTAGGTTGTAATGTAGGCTTTTTGTGAAAGGTAGGGAAATATGGCCAAGTGACTAAAATCAATCAAGTTGTACTTCCTCAATCAATCCAAACCACTTTCTATTCATCATCCACCTCATCTCCTCAAATATATCAACAAATACACAATCCCTCTTTTTTTTTTTTTTAGCTCATATTGAATCTCTTATGCTCTTTTTGATAATTTTATATTCTTTTCTTTTCATAGAGCTTATGAGAATTCTAATTATTTCTTTTGAGCTTCTTTTTGCACACATCTTTTCACCACTAATTTATCATTTCTTATCACCAATTCACTAATCAATCCCCATACATACCACAACTCAAGACACGAGTGAGACAATACTTTTCTTAATCTCATAGACAAGGAAAGAAAAATTGTACAGGCTCAAAGTGGCTAACCAGGGAAAAATTTATTGTGAAGGGACAGTGTTTAGGATATTGGGTTATCAAAGATGGCCTAAGATCATTTTCTCAACTTGTGCACACTATGCAGTCTCAACACAGAAAATAGGCAAGTTCTAGAGAAATCAAAACACACATGTGAATCTCACATCAAACGAAATAAAGGCTTAAATTTCTCACACAAGGATTCAAAAATTTTCTTCCACAGTCAATTTCAAATCAGCTCAATCATCATGCAAGTATAAGTTTCAAATCAGTCCTATCATGCGGTATTCTACATTCATAGGCATCTAACCACAATCTCAATCAATTCAATACTCAACCCTCAATCAATTCTAATCTCACAATCTCGTTCAGGTTATCTCAAAACTCAAAAATTTTCCCCACAAAATAGCATAAATTAGAAAGGTACGAAAATTTAAAGACAGAAGCATAAAATAGAAAGGTGCGAAAAATTAAAGACAGAAAGCAGAATAAATAAAAGGTAGGACGTTCCATCTCTTGTCCACATCCCCCCAAACTTATTTCCAACTCGAAGAGTGGAATAAGTTTGAAAATCAGTCAAAAGAGGGAACGATACCTGGTAGTTGATCTCAGACATCAACTTTTTTATCCCCCGAAGTCTTCAATCACCATCAGGGAGGTCGGGTCCATGCATGTCCTTTCGCGACCTCCTTTCCATATTTGTTCTTGACAACTTGCATCCTCCATTTCTTGGTATCTTTCAATGTCCCCCCAATGGCCGACTTGTACTTCCGTAGAACTCGTAGTAATTTTTCCAACTTCCCATACCTGAGGTGTGCCGGAAGCATCTTGAGTTTCAGAACCAGCGGATCAAAGTTAGATTGCAGCTTTCCCCGATTTGCATCGGTTGACATTGGTGAAACTGCCGCAATCCCTTTTCTACGTCGCGCTGATGAAAACTCCATCTCTGTCTTCCGTCGTGCGTCGATCGATGAGATTGTATCGTCGATCGACGTGGCTCCCGATGCTTCGTCGATCGACGGATGGTGTGCGTCGATCGACGTGGTGGTATTTCCACGTTTTCTCTTCTTTTTCTGGCTGTGTCGGCTTGGAAATTGCTTCCGTTCCATAAGCTCATCGTTCGCCTTATCCAAATCTGAAGACAAACACAAAGAGTGTAGTAAGCGGTTCTCCAGAAAATCCGGATCAATTTTAAGAGAAGAAAAGGGTGAGGAAATCACCGGATTTGAACAATTGATCATGTGGCACTCTTCCGGGTAGCTCCCTTCATTACGCTTCTGCACTGCTTTGTAGATGGGGAAGGTGACCGACTTGTCATTAACTCGGAATGTCAGTTTGCCGTCTCGAATGTCAATCAATGCTCCAGCAGTCTTCAAGAAAAATCTCCCCAAGATAAGCGGGATGTTGTGGTCTTCTTCCATGTCAAGCACCACGAAGTCTGCTGGAATGATGAAGTCTTTCACCTTCACAGGTACGTCTTCCACGATGCCTTTCGGGTAAGTGACTGATCGATCGGCCATCTGAAGTGAGATTGTTGTGGGCTTGATGCTTCCAATCTTCAACCGCTTCAAGATTGACAGCGGCATTAAGTTGATGGATGCGCCGGAATTGCAAAGGACCTTCCGAAAGGTCTCTCCTCCAATGACACAGGGGATCGTGAAGGATCCCGGGTCTTCTCTCTTCAGCGGCATCTTCTTCTGAATAATCGCGCTGCACTCCTCGAACAAGTTGACCCTCTCGTGCTCCATGAAGGGTCTTTTCTGAGAGACCATCTCCTTCAGAAACTTCAAATACCCCGGTATCTCTCGTAGTGCCTCAATCAGCGGGATGTTGATGTTTACTTTCTTCATATTCTCAAGAAAGCGTGCATACATCTCGTTCATCTTTGCTTTGGCAAACCGCTGCGGATATGGCAAGGGAGGCTTATACATTGACAGAGCAGGGGCAGCCGTCGATCGATGAGTGTCAGCCTCGGTCGATGGAAGTTTTGATTCCTCGTCGATCGACGGGGAAGCATCGTCGATCGACGGGGCTTCGCTGGTGACGACTTCCTCTTCTTTCTCGGCTTCTCCTTCATCTCGGGTGTCTGTCCCTGCTTGCTTGGGCCCTTCATAGGTTTTTCCCCCTCTTAGTGTGATGGCATTCACTTGGTTCCTCTAATTCTGGTTCTTAGGGTTCATCTGAGTGTTGCTCGGAAGTTGCCCCGGCTTGTGCTGGGCTCCAAGGGCATCGGCGATCTGGCTGACCTGGGTTTCTATGATTTGTACATGGTTCTGCACCTGGTCCACTTTAGTATGCACGGCTGCAATTTCTTGCTTCAACTTGGCTACAGTATCAGTAGAGCCTTCTATGAACTTGGCCAAAATCTCCTCGAGATTTGGCTTCTTCATCTCCACTATTGCTCCTTCTTGTACGGCAAATCCTGGTGGTGGTTGCTCTGCAGCTTGAGGGTTTGCGTAGGAAAATCCAGGGTGATTCCTTGCGTGATTGTAGGTATAGGGCTGGTTATTCTGCTGATTGTGTTGCTAGTATCCTCCTCAGTAGTTGTCTTGATAACCGCCCCTTTGAATGAAATTTACAGTGGCACAATCCCCCTCAGACGGAGCTTGCACTGGCTCTACTGCAGCAACTGTTTTCTCCTGCTTCAGTGCAGCGAAGTCTTCCCTTAACTTTTTCAGCTCGGCTACCAAATCAGGTTGTTCGGCAACTTTCTCCACCACTTTCTCCTTCTCGACCACCATCACAGGCCGAGTTCGGCTTGAGGACCACCGTTGAGTGTTGTTGGCCATCTTTTGGAAGAATTACATGGCCTTCTTTCTGCTTTTCGTCATGATGGTGTCTCCCAGTGTGGTGTCCACCAACTTGATGGTTTTCTCATTGAGTCCTTCGTAAAAAGCTTATGCATGTTCTCCTGGCGAAAAACCATGTCTGGGGCATGATCTCAGCAGCTCTTTGAATCGATCCCACGTCTCACTGAAGCTCTGATCGGGTCTTTGAGCGAATCTGATGATTTCCTTCCTTCTCTGCCTGATGACGTTCGGGGGGAAGAAGTTTTCCAGGAACTCATTCCTCAATTCAGTCCATGTGCCTATACTTCCTTTGTCCAGTGCGGTGAACCATGATTGTGCCTTATCCCTCAGAGAGAATGCGAACAGACGCATTCGGATGGCACTCTTGCTGACTCCTCCGATCTTGACAGTGTTGCAGAGCATAAGGAACTTATCCAAATGCGCATAGGGGTCCTCGGTAGCCCTTCCTCCGAATTGATTTTGTTGCACCATCTGCACCAATCCGGTCTTCAGCTCAAAATTGTTGGCATTGATGCCAATCCTGAAGTCTGTCTCCCTGAACCGAGGTTTATACCGGTTCTGCATGGCTTCCTCTTCTTCCGCATCGTCAGATTCCCCTGGCGGATCCTGGTTGTCATCCTCTCCATCGTTGGGATTGTCATCAAACAGTGGGTTATGGCGAAGATCCCTTCCATTCGGATTGTTCCTCTCGAGGTCTCTTTCCAGATGATATTGTTGGATTTGCGCCCTCATAGCTTGGACTTCTTGGAGAAGCACAACCTGCTCCTCTGCAGTTAGCACTGGTGGAGGCGGTGGTACGTTATCTTCCATCGTGTGATTACTTGAGCTTTCCTGAGCACGCTTATTCCTTCGGATATTTCTGCAAGTGGCTTCAATGTCTGGGTAGTAATAAAGCGGGTCCTTTCCTCTAGCTCTTGTACTCATTCACTACCTGTACAGCAAAGGAGGTAGTGAGGTAAAACTGAAAATAAAATGAAACGAACTAAAATACAAAAAACCGAAAATCTGAAAACAAGTACGGCATCGATCAACGAAAGTGAGCGTCAATCGACGAGAAAGAAAACAACTCTGTCGATCGACGAGGGATAGCGTCGATCGACGTGGAATACAAAAAAGCGAGAAAAATTTCAGAAATTACGAAAATTCAGAGAAACGTACAGAATATTACAGCCTAAATCAGTATTTTAATCACAGACTTAATAGTAAGATTAATTCTGTTCACTCCCCGGCAACGGCACCAATTTGATCACTGTAATTTCTACAGATTAATTATAGAAATAGTGGCAAATAAATTTGTAAACCCTAAGGTTATCGATCCAGGGGAATGAAACAACGAAAAATCCTAAATACTAAATCAGACGTTCTGAAAATACTGGTTAGGAAAATCAGATAAAAAATTTTGTTGTTTTGAAAATCGCAGTATTTGCTAATGAAAATTAAACAGGAAATTAAAAAGCTTTTGAAGTCAAATAAGAGAAGCACAGATTCCAGGGATATCTACCTATCAAGTATGACATGTATGAATGAATCGATTAATTCCCAATTTTAATTCCTCTTCGTAGTGAAACATCAGAGAAGTATTACGAACTTCTTTGTTGGACAATTCGTAAAGTAGATT
Source organism: Plectranthus barbatus (assembly GCA_026898455.1). NCBI lineage: Eukaryota > Viridiplantae > Streptophyta > Magnoliopsida > Lamiales > Lamiaceae > Plectranthus > Plectranthus barbatus. The sequence continues at coordinate 42,866 of JAPKLW010000152.1, read as the reverse complement.
AATTAATTACCTATCTCCGCTCGGTCTCAAGATAAATTAACTAACTCCAAAGATCTACAGATTTATTCCTACAATTAATCTCCTTCAGTTACGACAAGAAATCAAATTATATTGTGAAAATCTCTTTCGATTGAAAACTATCACAGTTACGTCTCAAGTAATCAACTAGATAATCCTAAGATGTGGCCAACAAATCAAGATTATGAATAAGCACAGATTTCACAAACTACGAAGGGAAGGGGAAAATAATTCAATTAATCACAACAAGCATACATTGATAGTTCGAAACCCTAGAATCTGAGAAAGGATTTAGTTACACATATTCATGGTAATATTCATCATAGAAAAATACAACCTGAATTGCATAAAAGCTGGAATCCGGAAATCTTCCCGCAGGAACTTGTCTTCAAACATAAAACTCTAAAAACTCTTGGAATCTCTCAAAATATGAAATCTAGAATGAAGCACACTTAAAAATCGAAATTACAAGGATATATATAGAGGTGGAGGTGTATCATATCAAATCTAGGGTTAGATATGCATTAATCTCCAAATCAGATCCGGATTAGATTTCCCGCATGAGCGTCGACCGTGGCAATCTGGCATCGATCGCTGGGCCTGGAACCTGTTCGTCGATCGATGAGCATTGGCAGCGATCGATGCGGTATTTGCTTCCGTCGATCTCCTTTTCCCTTCGTCGAGCACTGTGCCTCGTCTACGCGGTCTCACGGTTTTGGCCATAACTTCCTCTCCCGAACTCCGATTGACCCGATTCCAGGTGTGTTGGAGAGCTAACTCAAAGATTCATCCATTGCCATGCACCAATAGCTCGAATTCCTCTTGTGGAAGAAATCTTCATTGCTACTCTTACATGTCACTGCTTTCGGAACGGTTTTCTCGTGAGTTTAGGCCTAAAAACCTGCATAAACATCAAAACACACCTAAAACCACCTAATATTGACATCATGCAAAAAATATATATATAAACTCAATAAAACTACATAAAATAATATAAAAATAATATAGATAAGTGAGTGAAATAACGAGCTTATCAATAAGTTGGCACCTAGAACGGAAGTACGGTTGTTTATAGGATATCCTAAAGGTACGAGAGGCGGTTATTTTTATAGTCCTAAGGATCAAAGGATAGTGGTGAGCACCAACGCCCGATTCTTGGAGGAAGACTATATAAATGAGCATAAATCCAAGAGTGAGATTATTCTCAATGAGTTGAGAGGAGACAATGGTACACCGAGTGTACTAAGTGATATACCACAAGAGACTACATAACGTGTTGACTCTAATGTACCTACACAGGTACTGCCTCGTCGCAGTGGGAGGGTTGTTTTTCAGCCTGATCGTTTCATGGGTGTGGGAGAGTCTTCGGACTTGGTCCATATTGGTGAACATGAAGCAAACGATCCCTGGACTTACAAAGAGGCAGTCCAAGATATAGATGCAACATCTTCGCATAAGTCTATGGATTCTGAAATTGAATCCATAGATGCTATGGGTGTGTACGACCTTACAGACCTTTCTGATGGCAAAAGGGCCATTGGGTGTAAGTGGGTCTATAGGCGTAAGAGAGGATCTGATGGAAAAGTCATTGCCTTTAAAGCACGGTTGGTGGCGAAGGGATTCACTCAAAGAGAGGGAATCGATTACGATGAAACCTTCTCACCGGTAGCTATGCTAAAGTCGATCCGTATACTCTTATCCATAGCAAATTACATGGACTATGAGGTTTGGCAAATGGACGTCAAGACAGCTTTCCTTAATGGAAATCTGGATGAAGACATCTGTATGCGGCAACCTGAAGGTTATGTAAAGAAAGGCCAAGAGCATCTTGTATGGAAGCTAAAGAAGTCTCTTTATGGACTTAAACAAGCTTCTAGATCTTGGAACATTCGTTTTGAAAAAGTGATCAAGTCCTTTGGATTTGAACAGTGTCAAGATGAAAGTTGTGTGTACAAAATGAGCAATGGAAACGTAGTGGTATTCATAGTATTGTACGTAGATGACATTCTTCTTATTGGCAACAATGTGAAGGTATTATCGGACGTAAAGGTGTGGCTGTCGGAACAGTTTCAGATAAAGGATTTGGGAGATGCTGTGTACATTCTTGGTATTAAGGTCATTCGTGATCAAAAGAAAAGAATGTTGTGTCTGTCCCAAGCTGCCTATATCGATACTGTTATTGCCAGGTTTAGCATGCAAAACTCCAAGAAAGGATTATTGCCTTTCCGACATGGAGTTCCTCTATCTAAGGACATGTGTCCAAAAACGCCAGATGAGATAGAGGAGATGGCAAAGGTTCCTTATGCTTCGGCTGTAGGAAGCCTTATGTATGCTATGCTCTGTACTAGACCTGATATCGGCTATGCAGTTGGCATGGTGGCAAGATATCAATCTAACCCTGGTCAGGGGCACTGGACTGCGGTAAAACATATTCTCAAGTATCTGAAAAGAACTCGTGATTATATGTTGATTTACCAATCAGATAGTCTGACCCCTTTGGGTTATTCAGATTCAGATTTTCAAGCTGATCAAGATAAGAGAAAGTCCACATCGGGTTATGTGTTTACCTTGGGAGGCGGGGCCATATCATGGAGGAGTGTGAAGCAGAAATGCATCGCGGACTCCACCATGGAAGCTGAATATGTGGCTGCCTTAGAGGCTGCGAAAGAAGCTGTCTGGCTTAAGAGCTTCTTGTTGGACATGGAGGTGATTCCGAGTGTGCCGAAGTGTATCACAATTTATTGTGACAACGCTGGTGCGGTAGCAAACTCGAAAGAACCTAGAGCCCACAAGGCAAGCAAACACATTGAAAGGAAGTACCACATTATACGAGAAATTGTAAAGATAGGTGACGTTGTTGTGGAAAAGATTGCGTCATTGAATAACCTGGCTGATCCTTTCACGAAGACTTTGACAACTAAGATCTTCGAGAAACACGTGGAGGGTCTTGGTTTACGATACGTAGCAGCTACACTTTGAGTCTAAGTGGGAGAATTGTAATGACATGTGTGTATACTAAAAGTTTAGCTTTAGTATAAGTGGGAGATTGTTGGTGTATACTGTAAAGCAAACTTTTAATTGAGCTTTCTCATGTATTCAATCTCTTTGATTAAACTGAAATCAATCTGAAATAAATGTTATCACATTGTTGCTTTCTTATGATTGCATGTATATCCACTTATCTTATATTGTAGACAATGTGGTGGGTGCGTCGTCCCACTGAAGATCGCATTGTTGGGTTCCTTATAAGATATAAAACGTATTCACAACTGAGATAGTTCTGGATAAACTATTGTTTTAGGTTGTAGTATAAACTTGCGATAACTAGTCTTGGTTATTAGTTTATGCTAGTGCGTGGTGTCGCATTGAATGGATCGCGGTGAGACGTGTTCTTCTGTTCTGACTCTATGAAGAACCAAGGTCTCGGCGACTTTGATAATTCTTAACCCTAGATGTGATATTTAGATACATGCAAATGATTGTTTGTTACTTTGACTTACCATGGGTGAGAATCAAAAGGATGATTCAATATACTCCGTATCTTGGGTAACAACATTATTTGTATGTGTTTATATAGTCACATTAGGGCACCGTGTCCTGGACATCCAGGTTGATGACATCCCCTTAAGGAGTTCATAAGTTTTATCGTATTAAACCATGCAGGTGGAATTTATTCCAATACGATAATAATGTTGAGCGGGTACTACTTAAGGATTAAGATATTAATTAATTAATGCTGTCAGAGCTTTTAATTAATTAATGGATGTGCGTTATCTTAAATACGGGGAATTAATTAAGTCAAATAGAAGCCCTGATTCACATCGGGATAGGATGGCAGTTGCAACATTAATTCTCTAGTGGAATGAATTAATGTTCTAAGTTCAATTTATATTCTGGGCTGAATATATGTGTTTGGACTTATGGGAGGCCCAATCCTATACCTTCTAGAGATCCCTGGCCTGGCCCAACTAGAAACCCTAGAAGATGCCTATAAATAGGATCTTATGGTTGAGAGAAAATCTCTAGTCGTTGTCATTCTCATAAGCTCATGTGTTGAGCGACAGTTAGGGTTTAGTTCTCTCAAACATTGTAGATCTAGTATTTTGGATTGGCATCTACGATTCGGAGGATTGCTGTCCACCTGGTATCCGATCGTGGTTTGTGGGACACAGGCTAGACGATCTCCAGTGGAATCAATCTCCAGATCTGTAGATCTGGTAAGGTAATCACTGATCTCCTTGATTTAATGTAATTAAACCATGTATGTGTGCGTTTGGTAACCAACATCGATCGTGGGGACGATCCGTCTTCATCGGCGTGTTCCTTCATCTCTAACTCTTCAATCCTAACCATGTCCTCTCCTTAGTTAGCAATATCCAAATCAATTTCAATATTTCCTCTTCTTTCTTGAAAATTTCTCTCCTCGAGCTTCTTAGCCTTTGATCGAGTGATCATAAACTACCTAAGAAAAATCACCAAAACCAGTTACAAGACAAAACAATTCAACACAACAATGTAGAACAATTAGCAAACAAATGTTAGAAACAATATTCACACAAGCGATTCTTCAAACACCTAGCGTACACTTCTCTAAACTTTCAATAATTTCGCTAGACCTACTATTAGATTCCCCGGAAACGGCGCCAAAAACATGGTACAGTGTAAATGCAACACTATATCATGCTAAATTTTATCAATCCAGTTTCTTCTAATTTGCCCTATTGAATATCATTTACTCGTTTTGGAGAATTTATAGCTAGGCAAAGCACAAGTCGTTGAGAGTTTATTTAACTAGGCAAATATCATAACCAAACCTTGCATAAATGAAATAAAGCATAAATCCAAACATGTTCAATCAACTTTAAATGTTCAATCAATCAATTCTCTTTGATTAGGTAGATAAAGTATCAAGTGCAACAATGAGATAAGAGTGAGTGCTGAATGAATATCAATTGTGTCAAGTTGAATCAAATCATGTTGTAAACCATTTTTAATCCCTAAGAGATTGAGCAATCAACCCTACACTCGTTAACCCCTTGTCACGGCGAGCTAACGGTTGATGATACTAAGATTCGCAAACAACTACATTATTGAACCCTAGACCACTCCAAATAGAACGTCGATTATTGCCCTATGACCTAGCCCCGCACAGGGATTGGAACTAAAATCTTATGAATCTACACTATTCACGACGATTCCACCCGCGTGTTGGCTGCAGCGTTCACGTCTACTACCACCTACGCTGGCTATTACCTACACCTAGGTGGTAAGGAATAATATCTAGTGCAATTCAAGCTCTCAAAGGAAAGTAAACAATCAAATTCAACCTCAATTCAACACAATATCCATTCAATCAACACTCACAAGAGAATTTAGCTCCTCATACCTTCAATTTTGTACAATACAATAGAGAAAGTGATAGAATCCATTACAAGTTAATAGGTCAAAATGATGATCTTCCTCACTTGTCTTCCTTGTACTCAATCTACCTCTTTATCTTCCTTGATCTTCACCAAATGTGGAGGAATGTGGCCTAGATCCTCTTGAATGTGGAAGGAGAGTGTTTGGAAGAAGGATTTGGAGAGAATTCTCATGACGGTTATTGGAGTTTTGACCAAATTTCTCTTAAAATTTGAAAATCCCACTTTTATAGACGAGCAAATAGGGCCTCGGATCACCCGGTTAAAGTGTGGCTCACCAGATCAAGGCTGAAAATCACCAATTTGCTGAAAAAACTGCAATGGCTTGCCCGGTCGAAGTTGGCTCGATCGAGCCTGCTCTTTGATGGCAGGGCTCGATCGAGCCTGCTCAGCTCGGCCGGTCGAGCTCTCTGTCCAGCTTGGCTCGGCCGAGCCTGCTCAGCTCGGTTGGTCAATGCCTCTGAACAGCTTGGCTCGGCCGAGCCTGCTTAGCTCAGCTAGTCGACGCCTCTGAACTACAAATATTGCTCCACTCGGGCGAGCCTAGCCTCCTTTGACTCCTAGCTCGGGCGATTTGCCTCCAAAACTTCACCAAAAGTGCTATATTATGCTCAAAACTCATCCTACAACATTCAAAAACACAAAAACACGAAAACACAATGAAAGAACAACAAAAACATATGATATGAGAGTAAAATGGCCACAAACATGCATTCTCACAGATAAAAAAATAGGTAATTTTACGCACATATCAAGCCATGAAAACTAAACCAGGCTTTGATACCAATTGTAGGGATTTCATGGCGAACCGAATTACCAAATCCAAATAAGCCGGAGCGTTCATGGATGTTGAGAACAATATACAAATGATAAACCCTAGCATGCTCCTATGAATTTAATGCAGTGGATTCGAGTTTACTATAACTCTGTAGTGTCAGATTTGGTCTTTCATGTTTGAATTCCAATCCCTTGATTCAACCACGCGAATTAATTAAATATGCGGAATAAGAAATTAGCAACAGATCTAATTTCAAGATTAAATTAACAAAGAGAAAAGGAGAAAGAATTTGTCCTTCAGATTAAATCTTCAGATCTGTATCTCAATGCTGTTCAATCCTGCTACTGGTGAGGATTCCATAGGACTGTGAATGTGTAGGCCAGAGTTGAAATCCTTCGTCTCCCAAACACACAAAGGCGTCGCCCACTCTCTCTTAGGGTTTTGATTGATTTGAATTGTGATATAAACTGAGAGTGAGGACAGTCTATTTATAGACTTAGGGTTTCAACCCTAATGGTCTACTTGGCTTCTTTCAGCATATTTAATTTGGGCCAGACCTGGGACCTAATGCAAATAATAAAGTGGGCCTATGAATTAATTAATTCTCATGTCCACAACTCAGGACACAATTAATTAATTAATATTAATTCTTTTTCACCACATAATTAATACTGACTTACCCCTTTATTACCACATTATGCGAACGGGCTGCATTTACTTGAGAATCCCCATATTTATGTTTATTGGACATTCATTAATTTATTGGAGCTTCTGACAAGCTACCACAATTAATTAATATCTTATTTCCTGAGCAGTACCACTCAAACATTATCCCTCGTGCTTGAACTTAATCAGCCTGCAGGACTTTTGCACGATGAATGTTATTGAGCTCCTCAGGGAATGTTCCCATCCTATTACTCAAATATGGTAACCTAACTCCAGTCGGGCTGTAATACACGAGCTGATGTTACCCAAGATGCGGGTATACGAGCACGTTACTCAGGCTCTCCACCATGGCAAGTCAAAGCAACAGTCAACCCGTGCATACCCCTGAACCTTCGGTAGGGTTTGGACTCAATCAAGATCGAGATCTTGTATTCTCTGATGTCAGACAGCAGAATACATCTCACTGTGGTCCAATCAATATGCAACCGCGCGTACTAGCATATCAAGTAATCAAGACAGATTACTTCTTTCCGACTATGATGCAGCCTACACCGATAGGCCTATCCTCGTACGCTGTCTTGGCTATGATAATATTTATATCTCACTAGGTCAAGTGATCATACTGTCTTCTACAATCTACAACACGCAGTATGATCATCTTTATCGGTGAGATAAGAGGATACCGTTGTTACTCGTATGTAAGTTTATTTAACAGATAGGAAATACTATTGAATGTATACTCATCGAAATAAATGCTTTCTGTATACAAAGCCCAACATGGTGAATATATCTACTAGCTGGTCTTCTGTCCGAATGTAATCCACTGAAATGTCTTTCTTTTCAACGTGATCTTGGATGAAGAGATGTCTGATATCAATGTGCTTCGTCCTTGAATGATGTACTGAATTCTTTATGTTGCACATTGCACTGTTGTTGTCGCAGTAGATCGGGATGCATCCGGTGCTAACTTCATAGTCTTGAAGTTGTTGCTTAATCCACAACACCTATGTACAACAGCTTGCAGCAACCACGTATTCAACTTCCGTAGTGGACGTTGCTACCGAGTGTTGTTTTTTGTTGTACCAGCTGATCAGCTTGTTCCCAAGAAATTGGCAAGTCCCACTTGTACTCTTTTGATCAATTCGGCATCCTCCAAAGTCTGAGTCTGAATATCCAACGAGTGAGAGATCGTCTGCTGTGGGATACCAAATTCTGACACTCTGTCCCTTTCAAATATTTGACAATCCTTCGCACGCACTCCATGTGTGATTTCTTTGGATTTGCTTGATACCTAGCGCACACACCTACAACATACAAAATATCTGGCCTGCTGGCCGTAAGATATAACAATGAACCAATAATACCTCGATATGCAGTTGGGTCAACGGATTCGCCTTCTTCATCCAGTGAAATTTGACATGTTGTGTTCATGGGAATCCGTAGGGTCATTGTCTTCTCTGGACAGTATTTTCTGTTGAGATCCTTTGTATATTTCTTCTGATGAATGAAAATTCCATCGCTCCATTGTTGAAGTTGTAGGCCTAAGAAGTATGACATCTTCCCCATCATGCTCATTGAAAATTATTTTGCATAACTTGTGCAAATTTTTCACAAAGGGTTAGCATCTTAGAGCCAAAGATAATATCATCCACGTATATTTAAACAAGTAAGATGTCTTCAGCATCATTGATCAAAAAGAGTGTTTGATTGATCTAACCCTTCCTAACTCCATTTTCCAGTAGAAATTGTGACAACATCTCGTACCAAGCTCTGGGTGCTTGTTTCAAACCATACAGAGCCTTTCTCAACCTGTACACCTTATTGCCTCGTTCAAATCCAAGAGGTTGCTCCACATAGACTTCCTCCTTTAATTCACCATTTAGGAACACACTTTTCACGTCCATCTGAAACACATTAAAACCATGGTGAGCAGCATATGCAAGGAATAACCTGATTGCTTCAAGTCGAGCTACTGGATGAAATGTTTTGTCGAAGTCGATTGCTTCACACTGCGCGTATCCTTTAGCTACAAGCCTTGCTTTGTTGCGCACGACAAATCCATTCTCATCACGCTTGTTCTTGAACAACCATTTGGTGCCTATCCTCGATTGGTGTGTTGGTCGATCCACGAGATCTCATACATGATTCCATGTGAATTCTGATAGTTCTTCTTGCATCGCATTAATCCAATCAGTGGATTTAAGTGCATCAGTAACTTTTGTTGGCTCTTCCTGAGATATGTAGTAGGCTAGCATTACACTGTGTCTAGTACGAATATGATCAGTAAGATCTCCTAATATTGCTTCTGATGGATGATCTCTTAGCAGCCACTTTGGTCTTTACAGCTCAGTAACTGGGATTGTTTGAATGCTGGATGCTCCGATTTGGCTTCCTGAAATAGGAACATCAACAAGTTGTAGGTTATTCAAATTTTCAACAATGCTTGTTGGATTGTCATCTGCTGGATGGTTGTCTAGTGATGATCTGTCTGTTGGACTTGCATTTGTTGGAGCGAGGATAAGTCTTCTATCAGTAGTCTGCTCCTAGTCATTTTCAGTAGAGCTATCTTCAGCAGTCCTCTCGTTATTCTTGGTGTTCTTAGCAACATCTTCATTTTTCTGAATGGTTTCTTCTTCGAGAGTTCCCCCTTGACTTGTGAACTCTTTGAGAGGATTTAGTAAGGCTTCAGCATTACCATTTGCATCACCGGCCCTGTCGACTGTATGCTAACCAGTCGAGGTCTCCAGCGTAGATGTGGATTCACTCATAAACCTAGTCAGAGCAATCGGTTCAGCTTTGGAAGTATTCGGTCCCAATTATCCATTGACATCATTAGTTTCCTAAATCACATCTCTTAGATATCTCATAATCCTGCACACTAACGTAGCTTCATAAAAAATTACATTGCATGTTATTTCCACAAAATTGGTGGTCTTGTTAAGCACTCTATAACCCTTGTGAGAAGGATGCCCATATCCTAGGAACACTCCTTCATCAGCCTTGGGAGAGAAAGTACTTAACTTTAACTTCCCATTGTTATGGATATAACATGGTGAACCGAAAGCACAAAGATGAGGTAAGGAAGGCTTACGACCATGATAGATTTTGTAGGGAGTTTTGTTGAACCTGAAGTTCAACCCACTTTGGTTCTGCGTATAGCAAGCAGTTATCACAACTTCTCCCCAATATCTCTGACCGAGATTTATGTCAGCAAGCATCATTTGTACGACGTCTTTTAGATTTTGTTCCTCCGTTTTGCTGAGGTGTTATCATAGTTGACCTTTCATGTCCTATCCTAGCATCGACGCAGAAATCCATTAGAGCACCGTTACAGAATTCCATACCAGAGTCTGATCTTATCCTTTTCACTGTGACCTCTTTGTCATTTTATACTCAAAGTATCAGCTCCGGTAGGATTATCTTGACTTCATCCTTGCTCTTGAGCAGCCTCACCCTCTTGTACCTAGAATAATCATCAATAACAACTAGAGAGTAATTTTTGTTACCTACAGTGGGTGGAGTCATAGGGCCAAATAAATCCATGTGCAAAAGCTCAAGGATTCTTTCTGATGTGGCCTTTTCTAGATTATATCTGAAGGACGCCTTGGCTTGCTTCGCTTGTTAGCAAGCTTTGCACACTCTTTCGTTTTTGAAGCTCTCTTTGGGCAATCCTTCGACAATGTTGTTCCTGGATATGTGATTGATAGTTTTGAAATTCAAGTGTGACAACCTTTTATGCTACAGCCAGTTAGTCTCTACCTTGTTGAATGCAATGAAATATGAAGCTTGCTATGCACTTTGCCAATCTACTCCAGTGGTCTTGTCAGCAATCTCGTATCCTGTATAAACAAAAGAAACAACGTACCTATTTTCACTTAGCTGACTGATGCTCAGTAGATTGTGCTTCAAACTTTCGACAAGGGCCATGTTGATAATACGCATTCCATTTTGTTCAATACAACCTCTTCCAATCACTTTTGCTTTTAAGTTGTCGGCGAAGGAAACCGAAGGTCCTCTTATTCTGTGAAGATTTGTGAAGATGTCTTCGTCTCTTGTCATGTGACTTCCTCTCAGCAGATACTCCGTTTAGTCTCTGCTGATTGGTCAGTAGGGGATTCTTAACTTGCCAACATTCCTACTGAGCAACGTTTGCTGATCTAGTATTATCCTCTTTATCTTTCCTAGCATTCTGCTGAACCTTCCCGGTTGCTGGAACACAATTTATTTTGTTTGCTCTCTGGGGCTCAGCATTCTAGATTCACCTTCTTCAAAACCAATTCTAGAAAAATCATTTGTACTCCTTTGAGCATCTAAAATCTCATTTAAATCTCTTGTGCTTTTTGAAAATCTACATTGACAAGGTTTTTGCACAGAGTTTTGCTCTTTAAAACTTCATTTTCTTGTTTTAAATTTTTAAAATTTTCACTGAGTGTGGAGAATTCAGATTTAAGTTTTAAGAGTTCCTCGTATGCTGACCTAGATTTTTCAATCTCACTGGTCAAATAGAAAGTTGAGATTTCAGCGAGGAATTTTCATTCGCTAATGCATCTTTTAAAGCATGAAATTTTGAAAATTCTTTAAAAGAATTTCCACAGTTACATCTCCTGAGTCAGAAAATTATTACTTAGCAGTATCATGCAAATTTTCTAAATTAGAAGCAGCAGATATAGTAGAATTTGCTACCTGATTACTCGTGATTGCTAGAGCTGATTCTGCTACCTGCTCTTCATCAGCATTCAGCGTCTTCATTGATGTTGGTCATAAATACCATGAGAACATCCTCTTCATCATTTGAGGAATAGCCTTCACCATCGTGATCTGGAATGTCTGGTATCTTTATTCTGGTTAACAGAACTTTTACAACGGCCTTCGACATGCGCTTCTCAAAAATCTTCCTTAACCACTCCCTTTCTTCTGGATCTATTCGAGGACACTCGAATTTTAGGTGATCAGGGGAGTTTCACTCATAGCACGTCCTTGGTGTCTTCTTAGTTGTCCGGTTCTCTTCTGGCTGACTTTGTTATGGTTCTTCTTTCTTGCTTTTAGCCTTCAGCAACAGTTTCTGCAGTCTTTTCATTTGCTCCTCCAGCTCACTGATGGAACATTCAGTTTATTTAGATTGAGATCCACTTGCTGATGCAGTCTCCTTTGATGGGCCTGAGCTGGACGATCTGAGTGGAATGGCTTCTTGATTTTCCACTTCTGTGCGTTTCTCTTTACAAAATGCGTTGCATCCTTGACATGATTTTCCACGGATGTTGCATCCCTTACAACTTCCTTCTCGTTAATCTGCATGTATCCCATTCATGGGCCTAAAGCTGTGCGAATAACTCTTTCTCTTTCAGGCTCGTGCTCATGCTCGAAAGATCTTTCTCTTTCAGGCTCGTCACTTTGACAAACCAATCATCTTTTGGCATCTTTGACAATATCTTTGAGTTCATGTCGGGAAGTTCGTATGTTCTTCCCAACTCTTTTAACTCAACGATAATAGAGTTCATGTCGGGAAGTTCGATTGTTTCACCTTGATGCATTTGGAATGACTTGTATTTATCCACGCACTACTGAAGCTTGTTCCGCTTCATCTGAGCTGTCTCTTGACTCAAGGTGCGAAGAAATTCCCATATTTCTTTGGCATTTTTGCAATCCAGGGTTTTGGTCATCAGAGGTTCTGATAGAGAGTTTAATACTAAATCCATAGCTACGAAATCTAGTTCAGCATGAATCCGGTCGTTTGGAGTCCACTCCGCATATGGTTTATCAATCATCTCTTCTAGTCCTTGTACGTTGTCACCAAGTCCAGTGTTCACCTTCTAGATTTTGATTGGTCCTTGTTCAATCACTTGCCCCATTTAAGGATAAAAATTCTTCGAGGTGATCAGCGAGCTCTTTTTCAGGTGTTGTAAGTTTCTAGAGAGAACCTTCCCAACTTTGCGTTGTTCGCCATTTTCTACAACCTGAGCTTAACACAAAAACACAAGAAATATACAAGGAAAGGTGGATCTGGTCCTAAGCGACTCAGAAGCATCAAGTCTGTAAAGACCAACCGCTCTGATACCACTTGTTGGTCCCCGATCAGAGTCATTGCAGTTACTGCGGAATATTAATTAGGTCTTGCACTTATCTTGCTGAGGTTACGACTCTGCAAGTGTTTATAAAATGTGTTTAAGCTCAAATATTTCTTTGATTCAATTTAAGTTATACGACAACACTTGATGAGTTGTGTTTCAAAATAAGCAATAAGCAATGAAGTAAAGGCAGTAAATGAACACCAATTGTATAGTGGTTCGGACAAATGTTATGCATCCACTCTTCAGTCCACTTGATTGGAAATCCACTAAGATTGATTACATGGTCAGGCTTGATCTCTAACTGTGAACAGGTCCTCCGTCTGATCACCGCGCACCTTCAAGCACCTCGGTTGTCAATCTTCTCCTCGACACTCCTTAGAGTGAGGACACACCTCCCTTCTCCTTGAACATCAAATTGAGAATTTTATAGTTCTTCCCGGAACCTTTCTTCACTTGCAGCAACAACCCGTGATATTCAGCCTGGTAGATCAAGGTGATTGCTAGATTCTTTCCGGGGTTGAAAGAATCCCAAAGATAACCTTAGAAGAGAACATCAGAGGCCTCGAGATAAACTCAGAAGCTTTACAAAGCCTCGATCAGTGTATGATCGGATTTTGAATTCGAAAGTGAGTAATTGTGATCTCACGTAAGCTTGTGAAATTCAAAATTGTCGAACTTTGTGTTTATTCACGAAATCCTCTATTTATAGACAAATATTTAAACATCTTGTTTGAATCTTGTCCGTTAGACACTAGATGTCTGCTTGCCAATCTTCGTTCTTCCTTTCTTGAGACGTGCAGGGACTCTTCAGATCTCCTTCTTGTCCGATTGGCTCTTTCCCTAGTTAGCGGACTTTGTCAGAATGGATCTTTGAGTTTATTTCTGGAAACCTTTTGTTTATCTCTTGATAATTCTTTCTTCTGATTCCTTGAGATTCCTTAATCTCTGAAATAAAGATCCCTTCTTTTTGTGGCTTTGCTTCGACTTCTGATTGCTTTCTATGTTTGCTGGGTAGCTGTTTATCTTTTTGATATCTCAGCAATCCGCTTAATTCAATCCTTAAGCAATCTTGAGATATTCGCTGAGGGCTTCCAGCAATCTTTGTAGGTTTGTTAGTATTTTGACACTCCAATGTTTGCTAGCTGACTTAGCGATCTTTATAATTGCTGACTCCTTCAGCAATCTCTTCTCGTATGGTTGAGTCTTCTAACACTCTTCTCGTGCTTTGCTGACTCCTTCAGCAAACTACTCGAGGTTTGCTGACTCCTTCAACAAACTTCAACGATTTCTTATTGTTCTATTACAACTTGAATATGTCCTATTCAGGAGTTTTACAATTTTAACACAATTCTAAGTTGTTGGAAACTAGATAAACTAGCTTTGATGCACCAAAACTATAATACATACAATTAAGATCAAGGAGGTGTAATGTTTCTAACAATATTCCTAACATATTCTGTACAAGGTTTATTGGTTAATATACTGGGAATCATGAATGTTGTATGATCATCTCCCGTCTGAATTAACAAACATGTTTCGCAAACGCTATTATCCTCTTATCTCGTTGATAAGGAGATCATACGGTGTGTAGTAGATCAAGGAAGATCGTATGGATTGTCTGACCTAGCGAGATATAAATGGTTATCACAGCTGAGGCAGTCTCAGGATAGACTATCGGTATAGGCTGCAACATACGCGATAATGAGCAGCTTATCTGGGATTGCTTGGTATGCTGGTTTGGGGGTACGTCTTGATAAGACCTAAGTTAAGATCGATTCCTTTATCTGACATTAAAGGAATCTTGATCTTGGTGGCTTGATGAGATCCTAATCCTAGATGAAGGTACAGAAGTATACACAGATTGTGTGTCACTTTAAGATGCAGTGAAAGGCTCTAGTTGAGCTTGTATATCTGCTATCTTTGGTGGTAGCAGTTTAGGTATGACTTTCTAGTACTGGAACTAGGTAACCTCATCCAGAATCGGATGGTGACATTCCATGAACATCTCAAAATGTTCGTAATGCTAAAGTCGTGCAAACTGATTAAGTTCAAGCATAAGTGAAAAGGGATGAGTGGATTGACTCAGGAAAATAAGATGTTAATTAATTAAATGGCTTGTCAGAGCCTAAATTAATTAATGAATGTCGGTAACCTTAAATGTGGGGATATAGCAAGCATATGCGACCCATTGCTCATCACATGGTAGCAAATAGGTAGGATAGTATTGATTCTCTGGTTGCATGAATCAATATTAATTAATTAATTATATTGTGGGTTGAATATGCGAATTAATTAATTGATAGGCCTTATTTGCTATTTGCATACTGGTCTTTGGTCTGGCCCATGAAAGCTCAGGCCATCTAGAGATCAGAATTTCCTATAAATAGGCCTCAGGTTCTCAGAACACAACACACCACAAGATCATAAGTTGCAAAACAGCAGATCAAGATTTGGGAGCCGTGATCGACTAGATCTAAGAAATGAGGAGGAAATTTTGCTTCCCGATAGGCACGAAATCCAAAGGGAATCTTCATCAGATTTTTGGATCGGAGCTGGGATACAGATCAAAAGATCAGATCTTGAGGAATAAATCTTGTTGCGCGGGAAAGAGGATCAAGGATCAAATCTCTACGCATCGTGTTCTTCCGTTTCTACAATCCAGGTATTCCACATAAACCTTCTTATGCATATTCAATAAGAGCATGCTAGGATTAATCATAGGCATAGAAATTATTTTTTATATCCAATTATCGATATGTGCTTATACGGATTTAATTGATTCAATTCATGGTATTCTAAATCTCTTCAACTGGTATTAGAGCCAGGTTGAATTAATTGGCTTTATCAAAAAAAATAATATTGCCTATGATTATGTATGATTATTATTATTGAATTGCTATGGATGAATGGTTTTTGGATTGTATGGTTTTTTTTCCTCGTGGTTCTCGGGTTAATCCGCCTTTTATATGGATTTTTTTTTCACCTACGAGATAAATCCGTGGTTAGATTTAAATTCCAAAATTATAGTACGATGTTTTTCCCAAGTAATTTTCAATTTCAAAATTAAATCGCGGTGGCGCATGATGGTGCCAGCATGAGAGATGGGCACGACGATCGTGAAACTGTGAGGACGACGAAGATGGAGGATGCAGCAGCTCGCGATGGGCGGGGCAGCCACGTGCGGCGGTGTACAATGGCGGAAGTCTAAGGTTCGCTGCGTGCAGCCACGCATGGAGGCAGCAGCCCGCGCAACCAGGCACGGCTATCGAGATAGTCAACGAGTCTTTAGCACAGCGCAAGGCGGTCAAGAGCGAGCAGCGGCGATGATGGCAGCCAGGCACACGTGCACGGCGGAGCTCGCTCCCTCTGCTGCCCTACGTGCTTTTGCGGCGGCGCTCGCACCCTTCTCAGATGATGTCGACGATGGTGGCGGCTCAGGACGGGGATGGACAGTGACAGGGGCGGTTGCAGTGTTGGCGGCGCGACCGTGTGTGGTGCAAACCCTATGGTTTATGTCCGCAGCTCTGGTCGCACAACATCGCTCCTCCTTTGCGCGGTTCTCCGCCGAGCAGCGGCCAAGGATGATGGGAGAAGGTGGTGACCGACATGGGCGACGCCGGTGCAGGACGGGGCGGCGGCAACGCATGGGCGATGTTGCACGCGGTTGCTGCCCATATTCGGGGGATTCTCTGGCGGCGGCTGGTCACTGGCGGCGATGGTTCACCGGTGGTGGCCCGTTGGGCCATGTTCTCGCGGGTTTTTGGGCTTGCAATGTGTGCTTCGGCCCGCGATGTGTTAACATGCCCCAGTTGTTCTATTTTATGACAGATCGAATCTTGGAGGCCCAATTTTAATAATATAAAATCAGATCTCAGTCCAAGCAGTGGGGCCCAGTCGAATATCTGTAAAATAAATACAACGTGTAATAGATAGGATTTATTTTTAAATTGTATCATGAGGCCACTGAAGGGATTCGTGAACTGAATCACGAAGTCCAATAGCCGAGATCGTTAATTGGAATATCAAAATAAATTGCTATGCCTAAGATTATTCCTAGCATGCTCCTATTGATTATGCATAAAGGGGGTTTATGCGGAATACCTGAATTGTGAAACCCTGATGAACAAGTACGCGGAGATTCCTCTTGATCTCTTTTCCCACGCACAAAGATTAATTTCTAACAAGTAAAAGGAATTAATATGATGAAAATAAATTAATATTTTTGAAAACAAAGAGGGAGAGAAGAAAGAAGATCCACCTAATCTGATCTTCTGATCTGTTTCCCAACTCCAATCCGAATATCTGGTGAAGATTCCGTCCGGATTCCTTGCCCGAATGAGAAGCAGAATTTCCTCCTCATTTCTCTGATCAGTTGATCACCACAACCCCCAAATTCTGGTATTATGTGTGCAACTTATGATCTTGTGGTGTGTTGTGATCTGAGAAACTGAGGCCTATTTATAGGAAAATACTGGACTTCTATTGGGCCTGAGTTTTCATAGGCCAGACCAGGGACCAGAATGCAAATAGCAAATAAGGCCTATCAATTAATTAATTCCCATATTCAACCAAAAATATAATTAATTAATTAATATTGATTCATTCCACCAGAGAATCAATACTGTCCTACCTATTTGCGACCACGTTTTGAGGTACGGGTTGCATGGGCTCGGTTTATCCCCACATTTAATGTTACAGACATTC
Organism: Plectranthus barbatus; assembly: GCA_026898455.1. NCBI lineage: Eukaryota > Viridiplantae > Streptophyta > Magnoliopsida > Lamiales > Lamiaceae > Plectranthus > Plectranthus barbatus. The sequence continues at coordinate 25,212 of JAPKLW010000152.1, read as the reverse complement.
GTTAATTAATTTAAGCTCTGACAAGCTATTTTTTTAATTAACATCTTATATTCCTGAGTCCATCCACTCAAACCTTTTTCACTTATGCTTGAATTTAATCAGCCTGTAGGGCTTTAGCATAACGAACCTTTTGAGCTGCTCAGGGAATGTCACCATCCTATACTGGATATGGTTACCTAGTTCCAGTACCAGACAGTCATATACAGAATGCTATCACCCAAGATTACAGATATACAGGCTCAACTAAAGCCTTTCACTGCAACTCAAAATAATACACAATCTGCATATACTTCCATACCTTCATATAGGTTTAGGATCTCATCAAGCCATAGAGATGTGGATTCTTTTAATGTAAGATAAAGGAATCGATCTCAACTTAGGTCCTTATCAATGTGTGCCCCACACCAGCATACCAAGCCATCCAAGATAAGATGCTTGCTACCGTGTATGCTGCAGCCTACACCGACAGTTTATCCTGGAACTGTCTCAGCTGTGATAACTATTTATATCTCACTAGGTCAAACGATCCATACGATCTTCCGTGATCTACTACACACTGTATGACCTCCCCATCGACAAGATAAGAGGATAAGAGCGTTTGCGATACATGTTTGTTAATTTAGACAGGAGATGAACATACAACATTTATGATTCCCAGTATATTAACCAATCGACCTTGTACATAATATACCAATCATAATGCTTTCAGTATATAAGTTCATCAATCTCCCACTTATACTAAAAGCATTATACAGGTGCTTTCCAGAGTATAACGCGTCTAAACAAATCTAGCTATTACATCAATCATTCTACGTGGCTGGCTTTGCCCTCAGCCCAAGGTTACGTACATGCATCTCATAGACCTTCTGAGGCAGAGCTTTTGTGAATGGATCCACTAGATTATCTTTTGTATCAATCTTCTCCACTAGCACATCACCCCTTGCTACGATTTCTCGTATAATATAGTACTTCCATTTAATGTGTTTTGTTGCTCTGTGAGTTTGTGGTTCCTTTGAATTAGCCACAGCTCACGAATTATCACAATACACCGTGATGGTCTTGGGCAGCTTAGGAATCACGTCCAACTCCAGAAGGAAGTTTCAAAACCATACTGTTTCTTTCGAAGCTTCAGAACCTGCCACATATTCTGCTTCCATGGTGGAGTCGGCAATGCACTTCTGCTTTGCACTCCTCCATGATATGGCCCCACCTCCCAATGTAAATACATTGCCAGAGGTGGACTTCTTTTTGTCTCGGTCTTCCTGGAAATCTGAATCCGTATAACCCACAGGGCACAACTCCTCACACTGTTAGACAAGACAGTAGTCTCTAGTCTTTTTCAGGTATTTGAGTATGTGCTTTACCGCAGTCCAATGCGCATGTCCAGGGTTATATTGGTATCTTGCTACCATGCCTACAGCAAAGCAGATATCTGGCCTCGTACATAGCATTGCATACATGAGACTCCCAACGGCTGATGCATACGACACGTTGCTCATCTCATCTTTCTCCTTTTGTGTCACCGAACACTGATCCTTCGAAATATGTATGCCATGTCTGAAGGGTAACAGACCTTTCTTAGCAGTTTGCATGCTGCAACGGGCAATCACAGTATCCACGTATGACCCTTGAGACAAGGTCAGCATCCTCTTATTGCGCTCCCGCAATACTTTTAGCTCTAGGATGTATCCTGCCTCCCCAAGGTCATTCATATGAAATTGTTCGGATAACCACCCATTTATGCTCGACAATACTTCCACATTGTCGCTAAATAGGAGATTATCATCTGCATAAAGTGCAAGGAACACCACGCTTCCGCTAACACAAAGATGGTACACGCACCTCTCGTTTGAAAACTGTGAAAATCCATAGGATTTAATCACTTCATCAAAATGTAGATTCCATGACCGTGAAGCTTGCTTAAGTCCATACAGCGACTTCTTGAGCTTCCAGACCAAATGTTCTTCGCCCTTCTGCACAACCTTCTGGCTGTTGCATATAGATGTCCCTACCTTCTTCAAGGTACCCATTTAGAAACACGGTTTTGACATCCATCTTCCAGATCTCTAGGTCCTAATGTGCTGTTATGGCTAGGTGTATTCGAATGGACTTAAATATGGCTACCGGTGAGAAGGTCTCGTCATAGTCTACACCTTCTTTCTGATTATAACCTTTCGCCACCAGCCTTGCTTTGAAAGCTGTAATCTCGCCATTCGCTCCTTTCTTTCTTTTGTATACCAATTTGCACCCTATGGCTCGATAGCCAACTGGCAAATCAGTTTTCTGGTATACATCCATAGTCGTAAAGGATTCTATTTCCGAATCCATGGCGATCAGCCATTTGTCCGCATCTTTATCAGATACAACCTCGTCATATGTCCAGGGATTGGTATCATCTAGTCCGCTTTCCGGGATCAAGTCAGAGGACTCTCCTACGAACATATACCTTTCGGGTTGGTGGACAACCCTCCCACTGCGACGAGGCATCTGAGCCGTGTCAGTAGTTGGCACAATACGCATTGGTCCCATACCTTGCATTGATGGCAGTGTTTGTATTACCTCACCTATTACAGGTGGATTTACCACTACACTGGGCTTTCCTGATGGAATCGCTTCTTTATCCTCAAGCTCGTGGAGGATAATTTCACTCTTGGATCTATGGTTTCTTACAAATTCGTCCTCCAAGAATCTTGCGTTGGTACTGACAACCACTTTTTGATTCTCAGGACAATAAAAGTAACCACCTTTCGTTTGCCTGGGATATCCTACGAACAGCATCAGCTTACACCTAGTTTCTAACTTATCAGGTTCCTTTGTCAGCACATATGTGGACTAGTACCCCAAACCCTCACTCTGTTCGAACTTGGCTTTCGCCCATTCCAGAGTTCCAGAGGCATTTTAGGAACTGATTTAGAAGGTACTAGTTTAAGCAAATAGGCTGCTGTCTCCAAGGCATATCCCCAAAACGAAATCGGCAAGCTTGCATAACTCATCATTGACCTGACCATTTCTAAGAGACTTTTATTTCTTCTTTCCGCTACACCATTTTGTTGAGGGGTTCTTGGTCAGTCCACTGGGATGTAATCCCGTTGTCTGACAAGTACTGCAAGAACTCGTTACTGAGGTATTCTCCACCACGATCTGATCGTAGTGTTTTGATAGTCTTTCCCAACTTCTTTTTTACCTCAGTCCTGAACTCTTTGAATTTCTCAAAGCACTCAGACTTGTAGCGAAGTAAATTGACATATCCAAATCTTGAGTAATCGTCAATGAATGTGGTGAAATACTCATTTTCTCCATGAGCTTGCGTGGACATCGGTCCACATAAGTCAGAATGTATCAACTCTAACACATCCTCTGCTCGAAATGACTTGCCTAAAAAGACATGATCGTCATCTTTCCCTCTATACAGGATTCACAAATTTGATGCGGTACCACTTGAAAAGAATCTAAGAGCCCATCGCATGCTAATCTTTTAATCCCCTTTAGATTGATGAGACCTAGTCTCAAGTGTCAGAGATATGTTTGATCCTCATCGGAAGAAAACTTTCTCTTTAAATGATTATTATTATTGGATGAGTTCGAAACATTCATGGAAGATTTAGGCATACAATCAATGATATAGAGTGAGTCAGTCAGTTTGCCACGACTTATAACACCGTTCTTACCAATGATAGAAACTCCACTATCAAAAATAACTAAATATCCATCACTAAATAACTTGGAAACTGAAATTAAGTTCTGCCGAAAAACCGGCACATATAAAACATCTCTCAAAATCAAAACATTGTTTTCAAAGCATAAAGTAAAATCTCCAATGGCTACTGCTCAGACTAGCTCTCCGCTGCCCATTGAGATAGTAATCTCGTCATGCATCAGCTGCCTTGTCGGCCTGAATCCCTGCAAAGTATAACAAACATGATCAGTAGCTCCAGTATCCACTACCCAAGAATGGGTAGAAAATGATACTAAACATGTTTCTGTTATAAATCCACATGACGCACCTTGTCCAGTCTTCCTGACTTGACAATCTTTCTTCCAGTGACCAGCCTTGCCACATCTGAAACACTTGTCTCTTTTTCCAGGCACGCTCGATGTCCTTTTTTACTTCTTCACCTAATAAAACAAATAAAAAATGTCCTCGTGGCCCCATGATACAAAAAAAAAAAATTCTAACTATTACATGTTGGAATTATTTTTACAGATCTTCGAAGGGGCTCCCACTACTTGGACTGTGATCTGACTTTTTTTTTCAAAATTTGGGCCTCCAAGGTTTGATCCATCAGAAAATAGGACAACTGGGCCAGTTAACCAAATCGCAGGCCTAGGCACACATTGCAAGCCCAATAGCCTGCGAGAACTTAGCCCGACGAGCCACCACTGGCAAACCACCGCTGTCGGCGACCCGCCGCTGCCGTGAGGGCTCTCGAGATCACGCAGCAGGCATGCACGTACGTGCATGGTTGCAGCCCGTGATTCTGCTTCCTCCGGCCGTCACCCGCTTCGCATGCCGCCGCCCTGGCTTGCCCCGACCATTGCCCGAACCGTCGTGCTCCATCTTCTCCACCGTCGGCCACCACGACTCACTGGAATATGAGCAGAGAGCATGGCGCGAGAAACGTGCAAGCAGCATACAAACCCTAAGGTTTACGTCGGTGCCACGCGCGAACCACCCTCGCCGCACTGCCCCCAGCCCATGCCCCACCGCCACGAGCTGCGCCGCACCAATCTCGCCCTACTGTTGTCGCCCGGAGAATGCCAGCCTGCAGCCGTCAAGCGTGCGCAGGGCCACGCAGGGTTCTCGCACGCGCGCACGCGGAACCTAGGGTTACGCCGTGTCACGCGTGCCCGTCTCGCCCAGACCATCGTTGCTCGATGTCCCGGCTTGACCTCTGCCCCTCCATGTAGCCATCACGGAGCCCCGCACGCCTGCTGCTGGCTGTGGCCGCGTGGCCTTCACCATGCGTGCGCGCGCGTGCGCGATGTTAAAACCCTAGGGTTTCGCACGCAGCGCCGCTGTCGGCTGTCGCTCGCCGCGCGGCATCCTGCCGTGCCTGCCCTCACCGACTACCGTGCATGGTGTGCTACCATGCCGGCGCCGTCGTGCGTTATCGTGCGGTCCTTCATTCTTCGTGTTCTTCGTTCTCCATTTTACAGATTTAATTTTAAAATAAAAAATTACATTGAATAATCCTAATTACAATTTAAAATCTAAATCTAACCACGAATTTATCTCGTGGATGAAAAACGAATCCTTAAAAAAGGGCGAATTAACCCGAGAACCACGAGGACGAAAAAACACATTCATACAATCCATAAACCATTCATAGCATTCAATCAATAATAATCATCATGCAAATCATAGGCAATATTATTTTTCCGATAGAGCCAATAAATGAACCTGGCTCTGATACCAATTGAAGGGATTCGTGAACTGAATCACGAAGTCCAATAGCCGAGATCGTTAATTGGAATATCAAAATAAATTGCTATGCCTATGATTATTCCTAGCATGCTCCTATTGGTTATGCGTAAAGGGAGTTTATGCGGAATACCTGGATTGTGAAACCCTGAAGAACGAGTGCGCGAAGATTCCTCTTGATCTCTTTTCCAATGCACAAAGATTAATTCCTAACAAGTAAAAGGAAATAAATCTGATGAAAATAAATTAATATTTTCGAAAACAAAGAGGGAGGAAGAAAGAAGATCCTCCTGATTTGATCTTCTGATCTGTTTCCCAACTCCAATCCGAACATCTAGAGAAGATTCCCTTCGGATTCCTTGCCCGGATGAGAAGCTGAATTTCCTCCTCGTTTCTCTTATCAGTCGATCACCACAGCTCCCAAATTCTGGTTTGCTGTGTGCAACTTATGATCTTGTGGTGTGTTGTGATCTGAGAAACTGAGGCCTATTTATAGGAAAATACTGGACTTCTATTGGACTTGAGTTTTCATGGGCCAGGCCAGGGACCAGAATGCAAATAGCAAATAAGGCCTATCAATTAATTAATTCCCATATTCAACCAAGAATATTATTAATTAATTAATATTGATTCATTCCACCAGAGAATCAATATTGTCCTACCTATTTGCTACCACGTTTTGAGGTACGGGTTGCATGGGCTCGGTTTATCCCCACATTTAAGGTTACAAACATTCATTAATTAATCTAAGCTCTGACAAGCTATTTAATTAATTAACATCTTATATTCCTAAGTCAATCCACTCAAACCTTTTTCACTTATGCTTGAACTTAATCAGCCTGCAGGACTTTAGTATAAGGAACCTTTAGAGCTGCTCAGAGAATGTCACCATCCTATACTGGATGTGGTTACCTAGTTCCAGTACCAGACAGTCATATACAGAATGCTATCACCCAAGATTACAGATATACAGGCTCAACTAGAGCATTTCAATGCAACTCAAAGTAATACACAATCTGCATATACTTCCGTACCTTCATATAGGTTTATGATCTCATCAAACCATAGATATATGGATTCTTTTAATGTCAGATAAAAGAATCGATCTCAACTTAGGTCCTTATCAATGTTTGCCCCACACCAGCATACCAAGCCATCCAAGATAAGATGCTAATTACAGCGTATGTTGCAGCCTACACCGACAGTTTATCGTGGAACTGTCTCAGCTGTGATAACTATTTATATCTCGCTAGGTCAAATGATCTATACGATCTTCCTTGATCTACTACACACCGTAAGATCTCCCTATCGACGAGGTAAGAGGATAAGAGCTTTTGCGACACATGTTTGTGAATTTAGACAGGAGATGAACATACAACATTTATGATTCCCAGTATATTAACCAATCAACCTTGTACATAATATACCAATCATAATGCTTTCAGTATATATATCCATCAGCCACGAGGAGCACGTTTAATGCTTTTATTTACAGCTTTAAAGCATGCTTATGTGATTTATTTTATGTAATTAAATTATAATTATAAATTCGAGGTGCATGCTTTGCATGATAGAATTTTAGTGATGTTGTAATTTATGGCTACATAAAATAATCTGTGCAATTGAACCTTATGAATTTAAAATTACTAAGCTGTTTATTTATAGGACCTCGACAAAGCGATCCCTTATTGGAAGTGGGTAATTTATAAGGTAAATGTCTACATGTGTAGCTTACTTAATTTATTATTCATAAGTTCTAATAGATGGGATTTCTTAAGACAAACATTTAATTCATATGAGAAGTGGGAGCTCTAGTGTAAACGTCTACATGTGTTGCTTGCATATGGAACTTCCATAAGTTCTCTAGGGATTGAATTAAATGGGACAACCTTATTATAAGAGATCAGGGTGTGTCCTAGTAGATCTTTATATGGGAGGGTTGGCTTTGGTGGCATGCTAGCTTAGATATTGTCCAGAGTATGATTCATTTGTGATGTCCCTACTCTGTAGGATAATATGCTCTTAGTTCCGATTATTAACATGGATTGGAATTAAAAGACTGGAATTGAAAGATGCAGTCTGGTCAAGTGTTTTGTTGTAACATCCACGTGTGTGGCTTGCGATAGTAATGATTGGGCAAATTGGAGGAATCATAAATATTGTTTTATCATATGGTTTCAATATTTATGTGTTTCAATAGTTTGCGGTTATTAACTGCTTTAATTTATTATTTTCAGACATGTCTACAACTCATGTTGTAAACCTCTTAACACTGAACCCTTTAACTGGACCAAATTTTCCTGAGTGGAAATATTGCTTCATATACATTCTCTCCTCTATGAAGCATGCCTATGTACTTTCTACGGATCCACTTGTTCCTCAGTCTTGGAAAGGTTTTGCTTATGAGTGACAATTCTATGACAGATGGAAAGTTTCTGTTGATTTTGCTTACTTCTTCATCATGAACAGTCTGTCTAGAGAATTAAAGCTCAAGTACAGAAAATTGCAAGCTGTTGTTGAGATCTGGAGGGATATCGTGAAAGTATATGGGAAGGTGAGACGAACTATCAGTTATGATCTTGTGAAGGACCTTGTTTGCAAGAAGAGGACTGAGGGCAGTTCGGTAATTCTGCATTTTATGAGTATGGTGAAGATCATGAAAAAATATAGATAGAGAGATAGACAAATTAGTGACCGGGTGGAGATTAACATTGTCCTGAACTCTCTCTCTAAAAATTTTAAGATTTCATCAAGTCTCTTGCTGGCAGGCGTGAGTATGCAAGAAGAGTCTGAAATCATGGCATTCGAGTTAGCTCCAACATTGTCAGCTTTTGACAAGGCAGTTGTTGAGGCTAAGGACATCGAGTTAGATCCACTCTGACTTATGTGGACCGATGTCTACACAAGCTCGCGAAGGGTATGAGTATTTTATCCCGTTCATTGACGATTACTCAAGGTTTGGATATGTCTATATGTTTCGCTACAAGTCTGGATGTTTTGAGAAATTCAAGGAGTTCAGGACAGAAGTAGAAAAGAAGCCAGGCTAGACTATCAAGACACTACGATCGGATCGTGGTGGGGAATACCTTAGTATCGATTTCATGCAGTATCTGCCAGACAATGGGATTACGTCCCAATGGACTGCACCAGGAACCCCTCAACAAAATGGTGTAGCAAAAAGAAGAACTAGAACTCTTTTGGAAATGGTTAGATCTATGATGAGTTATGCAAGCTTGCTGATTTTGTTTTGGGGATATCCCAGGCAAACGAAAGGTGGTTACTTTTATTGTCCTAAGAGTCAGAAAGTTGTTGTCAGTACTAACGCAAGATTTTAGGAGGACGAATATGTAAGAAACCACAGATCCACGAGTGAAATTATTCTCCATGAGCTTGGAAGTAATAAAGCAACTCCATCAAGCCTAATGTATTGGTAAATCCACCTAGAATAGGTGAGGGAATACCAACACTGCCATCAATGCAAGGTATGGGACCAACGAGTACTGTGCTAACTACTAGCATAGCTCAGATACCTCGTCGCAGTGGGAGGGTGGTTCGGCAACCGAAAAGGTACATGTTCATGGGAGAGTCTTCTGACTTGATCCCGAAAAGCGGACAAGATGATACCGACCCATGGACATACGACTAGGTGATATCTAATAAAGATGCGGACAAATGGAAGATCGTCATGGATTCAGAGAAAATCCATAACGGCTATGGATGTATACAAGGAAACAGATTTGCCAAATGGCTATCGAGCCATAGGATGCAAATGGGTATACAAAAGAAAGAAAGGAGCGAATGGTGAAATTACAACTTTCAAAGCAAGATTGGTGGCGGAGGGTTATAGTTTGAAAGAAGGTGTAGATTATGACGAGACCTTCTCACCAGTAGCCATGCTTAATTTATTCGGATACTCCTAGACATACCAGCACATATGGACCTAGAGATCTAGTACATGGATGTCAAAACCACATTTCTAAACAGGTACCTTGAAGAAGGTCGAGACATCTATATGCAACAGCCAGAAGGATATGTGCAAAAGGGCGAAGAGCATTAGGTCTGGAAGCTCAAGTAGTCATTGCATGGACTCAAGAAAGCTTCACGCTCATGGAACTTACGTTTTGATGAAGTGATTAAATCATATGGATATTTACAATGCTCAAACGAGAGTTGCGTGTGCCGTCTGTGTGTCAGCGGAAGCGTGGTGTTCCTTGCACTTTATGTAGATGATATTCTCCTAATTGGCGACAATGTTGAAGTATTATCGGGCATAAAGGGGTGGTTATCCGAGCAGTTTTATATGTAAGACCTTGGGGATGCAGGATACATCTTAAGGGTAAAAGTATTGTGGGAGCGCAAGAAAAGGATGCTAGCATTGTCCCAAGCTTCATATGTGGATACTTTGATTGCCCATTTCAGCATGCAAACTGCCAAGAAAGGTCTGTTACCCTTCAGACATGGCGTACATCTTTCTAAGGATAATTGTTCGGTGACACATAAGGAGATGAACAACATGTCATATGCATCGCCTGTGGTAGTCTCATGTATGCAATCCAATGCACGAGGCCAGATATCTGTTTTGTTGTAGGCATGGTAGCAAGATATCAGTCTAACCCTGGACAGGCGCATTGGACCGTGGTAAAGCACATACTTTAATACTTGAAAAGGACTAGAGACTATTATCTCGTCTATCAGTGTGAGGAGTTGTGTTCTGTCTGTTAAGCGAATTCGAATTTCCAGGCAGACCGAGATGAAATGAAGTCCACCTCTGGCTATGTGTTTACATTGGGAGGTGGGGCCACATCATGGAGGAGTGCAAAGCAGAAGTGCATTGCTAACTCCACCATTGGAGCAGAATATGTGGCAGCTTCAGATGCTTCGAAAGAAGCAGTATGGTTTTGAAACTTCCTTCTAGAGTTGGACGGATTCCTAAGTTGCCTAAGACTATCACGGTGTATTGTGATAACTTGGGTGTTGTGGCAAATTCAAAGGAACCACGAACTCATAGAGCAACAAAACACATTGAGAGGAAGTACCATTTCATACGAGAAATCGCAGCAATGGGTGATGTGCTGGTAGAGAATATTAATTCAAAGAACAATCTAGCAAATCCATTCACAAAAGCTCTGCCTCATAAGGTGTACGAGATGCATGTACGTAACCTTGGGCTGAGGGCACAGCCAGCCACGTGGGATGATTGATGTAATAGCTAGATTAGTTTAGACACATTATACTCTAGAAAGCACCTGTATAATGCTTTAAGTATAAGTGGGAGATTGATGGAATTATATACTGAAAGCACTATGATTGGTATATTATGTACAAGGTTTATTGGTATATACTGGGAATCATGAATGTTGTATGATTATCTCCTGTCTGAATTAACAAACATATTTCGCAAATGCTCTTATCCTCTTATCTCGTCAAGGGAGATCATACGGTGTGTAGTAGATCACGGAAGATCGTATGGATTGTCTGACCTAGCGAGATATAAATGGTTATCACAGCTGAGACAGTCCCAAGATAGACTGTCGGTATAGGCTGCATCATACGCATTAATAAGCAGCTTATCTTGGATTGCTTGGTATGCTAGTGCAGGAGTACGCATTGATAGGACCTAAGTTAAGATTGATTCTTTTATCTGACATTGAAGGAATATTGATATTGGTGGCTTGATGAGATCCTAAGCATTGATAAAAGTACAGATGTATACACAAATTGTGTGTCACATTGAGATGCAGTGAAAGACTCTAGTTGAGCTTGTATATCTTTATCTTGGGTGGTAGCAGTTTGTATATGATTGTCTGGTACTGGAACTAGGTAACCACAACCAGTATAGGATGGTGACATTCCCTGAGCAGCTCAAAAGCATCGTTATGCTAAAGTCCTGCAAGCTGATTAAGTTCAAGCATAAGTGAAAAGGGTTGAGTGGATTGACTCAGGAATATAAGATGTTAATTAATTAATTGATAGACCTTATTTTCTATTTGCATACTAGTCTCTGGTTTGGCCCATGAAAGCTCAGGTCCATTTGGAGATCAGAAATTCCTATAAATAAGCATCAAGTTCGCAGATCACAACACACCATAAGATCATAAGTTGCAAAACTGCAGACAAAGATTTGGGAGTTGTGATCGACTAGATCTGAGAAATAAGGAGGAAATTGTTCTTCTCAATAGACACGTAATCCGAAGGGAATCTTCACTTGATTTTCGGATCGGAGCTGGGATACAGATCGAAGATCAAATTTGGAGGAATAAATCTTGTTGCGCGGGAAAGAGTATCAAGATCAAATCTCTGCGCATCGCGTTCTTCAGTTTCTACAGTGCAAGTATTTCGCATAAACCTTCTTATGCATATTCAATAGGAGCATGCTAGGATTAATCATAAGCATAGTAATTATTTTTGTTATCCAATTATTTAAGTTAATCAATTCACAGTATTCAAAATCCCTTCACTAACAATATTGAATTTAGACGATAGTTCTAATTTGATATTCAGTTGTTATATGTTGTTCATTTTATTTACATTAATGTTAACAAAATACTTCAATTACGCATAAAAAATCACGGATAGTAGGGAGTTGGATGCTTGGGTCAATACTAGGCTGGGAAAACCGAGATTGAGAATCAAATTAACCTTTGAATGTTTTGAGAAGGATCGAGAAGGTGGTGATTGGTTTAAGAAAACTTTTTTAGTACTGGTAGAGGCGTGCCTATTTGAGAATGCATTTAATGGCTAGCTAGGTGAGGCCAAAGATTATGGATAATATACATGATTTTAATAGCATTAAGGATTATAATTGTTTGGACTGGTTATACACTTTTTGTTTTGTTGAAACACCAATGGGAATTTCTCATGTTTTAAACTTTTTGTTTTAGTAATTAAGTTTAATTTATAATAATGTTTGTGCATATTTTTCATAATTTTATATATAAATATAGTATAGTATATTATTACATGTCTTTTTTAATTATTAGATGTTTTATGAGGATTGGTCGATGTTTTCCCAATTAACTATTACTGGTTGGGATTGTGAATAATATTGATAATATTTCACTAAATCGTAAATGATTACATGAAGGGAATAAATATGCAAAAACTAAACACAAATCTAGGAAACAAAATAACTAAAATGATTTATACAAATCTCTAAGATTTGGATTCCCAATTATATAGAATATCTTTCATATTCGTAATATCTTCAATTTGCCCCCATAAGCGAAGTGTGCGATTGGATATCGAACACACAAAGCTTGGTTCGAAATAGCTGAGAAGAGAGATGGGGAAGGCTTTCCGTGAAAACATCTGTGATTTGAAGATTTGATGGAACAAACTTAGAAATCAATCAGCCAAACTCAACAAGCTATCGAATAAAATGATAGTCTATATCAATATGCTTTAAGCGTTTGTGCGAGACTGGATTTAGAGTGAGGAATAATGCACTTTTATTATGACAAATAGAACCGGCGAAGAAGAGAGCTGCACATGCAAATCACGTAAAACATTCAAGACCCATAATGTTTCAGCGGCAGCATTTGCAAAGGCATGATGAATCGCAACTAAATTCGGAAATAGTAGGCTGCTTCTTTGCAGTCCACGAAAAAATATTGGGACCCAAAAATATTGAATAACCATAAGTAGAGCGCTTAGTATCTGTGCATTAGGCCTAATTGGCATCGGAATAAGTTAGGAGTTGCAACGATCCCTTGAAGAAGGAAATGCCAAAATCAAGTGTGCATTTAATGTATCGTAGAATACCTTTAACTGTTTGAAAGAGATTATTTGTTGGATTTTGCTGAAACTGACTGATGGTGTTAACCGAGTAGGAGATGTCAAGATGAGTGATGGCCAAATACTAAACCGCTCCAACCAGGGAACTGTTTAAAGTACGATTAGAAAAGGGAGTTTCATTCTTTGTAAAAGATGCACCTAGAGCAAGGGGAGTTAACACGGGTTTAGAATCATGCAACTCCGCATGAGTGAGAATATCACACGCGTACTTGGATTGAATTAGTAAAATTATAGATGTTGGATTTGACACCTCAATGTCGAGAAAGTAGCCAAGTCTTCCAAGATCCTTTGTTTAAAATTCTGAGTGCACACGTGAGAAAAGACAGACAACGCAGAATTATCATTTCCATTCAAAATTATTTCATCCACATAGACAAGGTGATATATAAGAGTGTATTTCTGTCTAAGAACTAATAAGGAAGTATTGGCTGAACTATAGTGAAAGCAAGAGAATGTAGAAAACCACGAAACTTTTGACACCAAGCAAGAGGGGCTTGGTGAAGACCGTACAAAGCTTTCTTAAGGTGAAACACATGATTCAAAAAACGTGCATCGATGAAACCTGATGGTTGCTCCATAAAAACAATTTCACATAGTTGGTCATGAAGAAAATTATTCTTTACATCGAGCTAATGTAAAGGCTAGGAGTGCATGATAACAATACAAATGATGATAAGAACTGTGGAAGCTTTGACAATCGGACTAAAAAGATGAGTAAAATAAAACCCAGGGAGTTGGCTGAACCCTAGGGCAACCAAACGAGCATTATATCATTCGACGTAGCCATTAGAAAGTAGCTTAGTGCGGAACACCCATTTTGAGCCGACAACATTGGCGTCTGTCGGACGGGTAACCAAGTCCCACGTTCGATTGAGGCGCAAGTCCTCCATCTCCTCATGCATCGCATGTACCTAATGAGGGATCTTAAGTGCTGATTTTATGCCATGCGATTTTGCAATAGAAAGTAAAGCAGAATAAATATGTGATTTATTGAGAAGAGAAAGGTCCATTGGGTACCATGGTTTAAAGATTCAAGATTGAGCTCTTGTGCGTATACCATGAGTGCGCACCGATGGTGAAGGAACAACAGTGTACATCGTACGGAGCATAAGAGCATCAACTTCCAGAATAATATGAAGAGAGCTCGGTAGAGAAGCAACAACCTTTGGAGTAGTAACAGTGGCAGCCGGTATTTGTGCCGCGGGAGGAGATGCTGGGAGACATACTCGACAAGGTATATTGGAAGCGGATGTTTTAGACTTCTTAGTAGATGGTTGCGGTGTAAGTACTGGTGTAGTGACCCTAAACACCGACCACCAATTCTTGGTCCTTTCATTCATCCCCCAGTAGAAAATATGTGTTTGCTCCTCAGTATCAACTCCATGTCCGGGGCAGCATCTCAATAGTTCATTAAACCTGCTCCAGGCCTCGAATAAGGACTCATCAATCCTCTAGTGGAGCTGTAAAATTTCCATCTTCTTTTGAATGATCACAATGGTGGGAAGTAAGTAGAGAGAAATTATGCTCGGAGGTCATTGATAAGCTCGTATTTACACTCACTCATCCATGTTTTTCTACTTAATTTTAGTGCAATTAGGTTTAGTTATTAGTTATTTTTGTGCATGAATGTATTATAGTGGATGTTATGCTTGCAATGGTGAGATTTAGCAGGTTTTGAGGCTAAACAGAAGTCAATTGGTGAAAATAGTCGAGATGACAAAATTGATGTTTTGATTGACATACGGGAAGTTGACCAATGTGGATAACAAGCCAAAAACCCGAGCGAAACCCTTTGTGTGAACAGACAGGACGAATGTCAACTGACACAAAGGGTCGATGTTGACCAAAGGCAGACAGGAATGAAGGAGCTCGACATCCGCTTGCATGTCGATCGACTCTTGTAGTGTCTATCGACATAAAGGCCGAACAAGGATCAATTAAGATGGAGGTTGAAGGAGATTGACACATTGCAATCGTGTCGATCGACAGGCTCCCTATCAATCGACACCGACGCCGAAAAAGAATGCTTCACCCAGTCTGGTTATTTTCAGTATTTTAGCCCAATACCTTGTTAAGATGTATTCACTCCTCTATAAATACAACTCACCTAAGGCTCAAAATTTATCCTTTTTATCACATAGAATTTATTTAGCATTGGAGTTTTTGAAGACTTTCAAGGTTCCTCATTTCCTTGTAAGGTATTTTATGAACTATAATAATATGTTTCCCTTAATCTAAGTCATGTTTTGTGGCTATAAACCCTAGTTGGTTATAGGGCGTTGATAATCTTTTTGATGCATGTTTAGTTGATTCAACTCTAAAGAATGGTTCAATCCTTGGTTTTTATTCAATTATATCTAGAATTAATGCAGGATCGAGAGATGAAATAAATCTAGATTTGCATTTTTTAATTGAAGGACCAAGAGGTGAAAATTAGTAATAGGAAAAGTGAATTGAATGCAATTGTTTTCTGTCTCACAAGGAAGTTTTAATTTGTAGGATTAAATTAGATAATTATCGAGATTGATTAATGTTGTGTTCTTAATACCGAGAGGAGATAGTCACACATTAGTAATCTAGGTTTAAATTGTATGTTGATGAATTGATTATCAACCCTGGAATCTGTCTCTTTAAATATTGTTTTTAAAACCCTTTACTTTTCTGCAATTGTCATCTTTAAATTCCAAAACCAAAACTCTATTTTCAATTTACTCAAACAATTGTGATTTAAAAACAATGACTAGTACATAGAATAGTCTCGTTACACAGTACCTGTGGATTCAACAACCTTTGGGTTTATAAATTTATTTGCATTACTACACTATAATTTATCTATGATTTTTACAGCGATCAAATTGTCGCCGTTGCCGGGGATTGTTAGATTCTATTTTTTTATTAGTTTATTTTTAAATTTATTGTATTGAGTTTTTATTTTATTTTTATTTTTTATTTCGTGTGGTGTGCGTGTGTTGATTTTTTTTTAAATTCTCCCTCTGTATCGATCGACACTCTGCGTGTCGGTCGACACAGACGCATTCGACATGTCGATCGATAGAGCCCCTGTTGGTCGACATAGAGCTGATTCCTGTGCGTCTTTTTCTTAGGTCGCATGAACATGAGGGCACAGGGCAAACCACTCGAAGCCTTCGACCCAGAATTGAGGCCACAGTCCGTGGGAGGAAAAACAAGAACACAAGCAATACAATTATCAACATGGAGCAGCCACACAATCAGAATGAGGAGGATGATCATGACATGCCACCATTGGAGGTTCCAGACACACAACTCACTTAAAGGAATGTTGTTCTGTTGGTCCAAGAGGTGAATCAAATGAAGTAGCTGATCAAGCAGCTCATAGTGGAAAGGGAAGCAGAAAGATTGGAAGCTGCAAGGATAGAAAGAGAAAGAGATCAAGAAAGGTTGCGCCAGGAAGACTCCGATGACAAGGATCCTAACGCCACGGCAAGGAGGTATAGACCGCAACCCGGTAATGAGGGATTAGTTATTGGTATCAATGTCAATAACTTTGAATTCAAAACCGGTTTGATTTAGATGGTTCAACAGAACCAATTTGGTGGCCGAGCTGTGGAGGATCCACACACACACCTTTGAATGTTTGTGGATGTGTGTGAGACTATCAAGCAGAATGGAGTAACTCAAGATGTGATTCGTCTATGCCTGTTCCCCTTCTCACTTTGGGATCAGGCTAGGACTTGGTTTATATCGCTTGATTGCAGCAGCATCCGCACGTGGGCCGATCTCAGAGCAGAGTTCCTTGCCGCTTTCTTTCCACCTTTTGTGATCATTCAGAAAAAAGATGGAGAACCTGCAGTTCAACCAAATGATGGACGAATCCTTATTTTAGGAGTGGAGCAGGTTCAATGGGCTATTGAGGAGTTGTTCGAGCCATGGAGTTGACATCGAGGAGTAGATCCATATCTTCTACCGAGGGATGAACAAAAGAACTCAAGAATCAGTGGACAATGCAGCCGAAGGTTCCGTGATGAGCAAGTTTGCCGACAAAGCCCTTAAGTTGTTCAAGAAGATGGCCTTGCATACTCAAAAGTGGGCCAATCCAAACAGACCTCAAGTGAAGGCAGTGGAGAAGAAAGAAGATGACACCCTCAAGAAGGAGATCAAAAAGCTCAAGGGGGGATGGAGAAACAGACATCTAATGCTTGTGTTTCGGTTGCACAGGTTGATCCTGTAGCCGACGTGAACTACATGAACTGAGGTGGATACCAAAATCAATAATGGCAAGGAGGATACTAGCATTACCCACCATAATCTCATTCCGATTTCTCTTATGCTCAGCCAAAAGGTGCAGAACATCCACCACCCAGTTTTGATGTTCAAAATGAAGAGATCGGGGAGAAGAAGAAGGAGAGTCTTGACGAGGTGTTAACCAAATTCATCAAAGCTTCTGACTACGGGGTTGGAAAGATTGAACAAGAAGTGGCAGGGGTGACTACTAAAGTGGACAGGCTCGAAAAACATGTGCAGATGTTTGAAACACAAGTCAGTCAGATTGTTACCTCACTTGGTATGCAAAACAAGCAAGGGAAGCTACCCGATACCACTGAAGTGAACCCCAAGAACATAAAGAAGTGCAAGGCAATCAAATTAAGGTCTGGAACGAGCTATAAAGGTCCGAGGATGCCCCAAAATGAGTTTGGGGGAGAAGAGGAGGAAAATCCCGATGGAATGCCCTCTGTTTCGATCGATTTTTTATCGATACCCCAGATGTTAATCAACACATAGGACACAAAGATGCAGGCATGTCGAGTGATGAAGAAGAAGCGACAGACAGGATCTCGAAAGGTGTGCCAAATAACCTCTGCCTGTCGGTCAACATGTAGTGTCGACTGACACACCTCCAGCACGACCGACCCAGAGCACTCCCCAACTCAATAATTCAACTTCCAAAGCTGCTCCAACAGCTCCGATTCCTTTCCCTCAACGGTTTTCCAAGGAGAAGGAGGATTCCAAGTTCTCGAGGTTTTTGGAGAATTTGAAGAAGGTAAGTATCAACTTAACCATTGATCGAAGCCTTGAGAGAAATCCCGGGGTACATGAAGTATCTTGGCAAGCTTATGAGTGAAAAGAAACATTTTGTGGAAAATTCAACTGTGAAGCTTCATGAGCAATGCAACCTTCTCCTTAAGAAGCAAGTTTCGATCAAAAGGAGTGATCCAGGGTGATTCTCAATTCTAGTCGAGATTGCGGGGATCGAGTTCCAATAGGTGTTGTGGGAAACTAGTTCTAGCATCAATCTGATGCCCTATTCCATCTACAAGCGCCTCAACATCGGTGAGATGAGGCCAACTACAATCACACTGCAGATGACAAACCGATCTGTGTCTTACCCCAAAGGTATACTAGTGGATGTTCTCATTCGTGTGGGTCATCTAATTTTACCTGCAGATTTTGCAGTGCTTGATATGAAGGAGGATTGCAATATGCCCCTCATCTTGGGATGAGAGTTCTTGGACACTAGTGCCGCCTTGATTGACTGTCGAGGTGGAGAAATCACACTTCGAGCAAATGATGAGAAGATCACATTTGTGCTCGACAAAAGCCAGCAACAATCTGAGTGCAACCAGATCACCTCCATCAAAGATTTTGAAGATGAAGTGGAGGAAACCGAAGAAGAGAAGGAAGACCGAGTTGCCATTGAATGGGAGCAAGGGAATGGGATGGCAAAATTGTCAATCACACCATCTTATCCTGAGCTCACTGCTGTCATTTAAGACAGATTGGTCTACATGGTTGATGCTTGAGGAAGGCGAGTCCATACCTATCCTCCATGGACTTGAGAAATTGAGATACCGTCGAACTTCGAGGTTAACTAAGCACTGTTGTGTGGTAACCTACCCTTTACTTGCTTTATTTTCAATTTTCTTTGTTTTCGTTTTCAATTTTTGTTTCCTTTTGTTTATTTTCGAAAAGAAAATTGAGGATTGACTTCTGTATCGATCGACATGCCTGATGTCGATCGACACAGAGGTCTTGACAAAGATACACTTTTGACTGACAAAGGGGTCAATAGGAAGGCTCTGTGTCGATCAATACACGGCCTATCGATCGCCACAGAGTGCCAGCAGCAAAAAATGCTTCGTCGAGCAACGTTGAATCCTCCGGTGGATAAAAATGTTGATGTCTGAGGTCAATTGTCAAGTACAGTTCTTATTCTTATTTGATTTTCAAACTTTTTCTACTCTCCGAGTTCAATATAAGTTTAGGGGGATGTGGACAAGAATTCAATCTTTCTATCATTTTATTTATTCTGCTTTTTGTTATTTAGATTTATGCCTAGAGAAAAAATATGGATATAGTATGAGGAAAAATGTTGAGTTTTGCACCTAATTGAACTGAGTGTAAGTTTGAAATCGATTGAGGATGAGTTTAACTTGATTTTGATTGTGGTTGATTGCCTATGAATGTAGAATACCGCATGATAG
This sequence comes from Plectranthus barbatus, assembly GCA_026898455.1. NCBI lineage: Eukaryota > Viridiplantae > Streptophyta > Magnoliopsida > Lamiales > Lamiaceae > Plectranthus > Plectranthus barbatus. The sequence goes on along the minus strand of JAPKLW010000152.1, from coordinate 5,535 downwards.
GATTCAATTGAAACTTGCACTTGCATGATGTTTGAGTAGATTGAAATTGATTGTGGAAGAAAATATATTGAACCCAAGTGAGAATTTGAGCTTGATTTTGTTTCATGTGAGATTCGCATGTATGTTTTTGTTTCTCTAGAACTTGCTTCTGTTCTGTTTCGAGACAGCATAGTGTGCACAAGGATAAAAAATGATTTTAGGCCATCTTTGTTAGCCAATTTATCCCAAACACTGTCCCTTATAATATCTTATCCTTAGAATAGCCCCTTTCAGCCTATTCATTTTTTTTCTTGGTCTATGAGTTAAGAAAAAATTATAGTTCTTTCTTGTCTATGAGAGAGTGCTATAAATGTGTGAATTGTATCTTATCTATAAGATTTGGGTGAAATAATGGCGGAGTATTTGTGAGTGGATTAGAAATTTTTATAATTGTTATACAAAAGAAAGAAAAAGCTCTTAGAAAAAAAATGATAGATGTCCTTATAAGCTCAAGAAAAAAAGTGTTATCAATATGAGCAAAAAAGGATACAATTGAAAATGAAAAAAGAAAAGGGAAAAGAGCAAGAAAGAAAAATAGTTGTTGTGGTTTGAGTTGAATATATTAGGATATGGGTGGATGATTATAGATAGTGGTTGGATTTGTTGAGAGTCGCCAACTCAATTGATTTAGTCACTTTGCAATATTTCCCTACCTTTCACAAAAAGCCTACATTACAACCAAATGTAAAAGTCTTTTCTGATTTTGGGATTGTATGCACAATTAAGCAGTGGAGATTCTAAAAATTTTGCACGCCTATGGCAAAAATATCTTCTAACATGTTGTGAGTGCTTTCATTGAAAACTCAAACACTTGTGTGAATGAGCAAAACACTTTCATGTGAGTCATCCACAGTTGATGAATATCTTATCTCTTTCAAATTGCTTGTGTGATATGGATTTTTTATTCTTGAATGTGATGAATCTTGTGAGGCATTGCACTTTCAACTGCATGAGATTTCTTTTCTTTCTTTTCATTCGATTGAGGACAATCAAGCATTCAAGTTTGGGGGTTTGATAATCTCGTATTTACACTCACTTATCCATATTTTTCTCCTTTGTTTTAGTGCAATTAGGTTTAGTTATTAGTCTTTTCGTGCATGAATGTATTATAGAGGATGTTATGCTTGCAATGGTGAGATTTTATAGGTTTTGAGGCTAAAAAGAGATCAAATGTTGAAAAGAACCGAGATGATAAAGTTGCTGCTTCGATTGACACACGGGAAGTTGACCGATGTGGAAGACAAGCCGAAAACTCGAGAAAAACCCTCTTTGCCAACCAACACGATGGATGTCGACCGATACAGAGGGTCGATGACGACCGAAGGCAGACAGGAATGAAGGAGCTCAAAATCCGCGTGCATGTTGATCGACACTTGTAGTATTAATTGACATGGAAGCCGAACAAGGATCGATCGAGATGGAGGTCGAAGGAGATTGACACATTGTAGTCATGTCGATCGACAGGCTCCCTGTTCATCGACACTGAGGCTGGAAAAGAAAGTTTCACCCAGTTTGGTTATTTTTTGTATTTTAGCCCAATACTTTGTTAAGATGTATTCACTCCTCTATTAATACAACTCACCTAGGGCTCGGAATTTATCCATTTTATCATTTAGAATTTATTTAGCATTGGAGTTTTTGAAGACTTTCAAGGATCCTCTTTTCCTTGTAAGGTATTTTGTAAACTTAAATAATATGTTTCTTTAATTCAAGTCATGTTTTGGGGCTAGAAACCCTAGCATGTTCCAGGGCTTTGGTAATCTTTCTGATGCATGTTTAATTGGTTCAAGTCTAAAGCATGGTTCAATCCTTGGTTTTTATTCAATCGAATCTAGAATTAATTAAGGATCGAGAGATGAAATTAATCTAGATTTGTAGTTATTAATAGAAGGACCGGGAGGTGAAAATTAGTAATAGGAAGAGAGAATTGAATGCAATTGTTTTCTGTCTCACAAGGAAGATTCAATTTGTAGGATTAAATTAGATATTTATCGAGATTGATTAATGTTGTGTACTTGAGACCGAGAGGTGATAGTCACACATTAGTAATCTAGGTTTAAATTGCCAAACACAGAATTTAACCCATTTGAATCTAATTATTCCTCATTACTGAGTTAATGAAATTTGCATGTTGATGAATTGATTATCTGCCCTAGTACATATCTCTTTAAATATTGTTTTTAAAACCCTTTACTTTTCTGCAATTGTCATCTTTAAATTCCAAAACCAAAAGCCTATTTCCAATTTACTCAAACAATTGTGATTTAAAAACTATGACTAGTACATAGAATAGTCTCGTTACACAGTCACTGTGGGTTCGACAACTTTTGGATTTATAAATTTATTTGCATCACTACACTATAATTTATGTGTGATTTTTACATTGATCAGTCATCCCAAGTCTTGATGCGGCTGCAATCCAATGCCGTAAACCACGTCCAAGCTTGATCCTACAGTGGCTGACTCTATTATGCTTAACAGTATCACACACCTCTACAAACATCATGAGGTGTGTGTAAGGGTCCTCCACAATCGGGCTGTGGTCTATACTTCCTTGCCATGGGATTGGGATCCTCATCATATGAGTCCTCTCGGCACAGTCTTTCTCGTTCCAGCTCTCTCTCTCTCCTGGCAGCCTCAATTATTTCGGCTTCCCTTTCCACCATCAGCTGCTTGACAAGCTCCCTCATTTGATTAACCTCTTGAACCAGCAGAAGGGCACTCCTTGTTGTGATTTGGGTGTCCGGATCCTCCAGAGGTGGCATGTTCAGGTCATCCTCCTCATTTTGATTATGCGGTGGCTCCATCTCAAATATTTTGTTGTTTTACTTCTTATTGTGCCTTTTTCTGATTGTTGCCTTAATTTCTTGGTCGAAAACTTCGAGTGGTTTCCCTTGAGCACTCATGTTCATGAAAAACTTGAGAGAACTGACAAAAATTGAAAAAAAAATAGTCTACGTCGATCGACGTAAAAACATTTTCTGTGTCGACCGACGTGAGCTGGCGTCAGTCAAAAAAGAGAACATAAGTCAACACCAACGTATACACACGTACTGAAATTGAATAAAATAAAGTAAAACTCAATCCAATTAATCTTTAAGCAAATTAGTAATAAGATAAAATCTAACGATTCCACGGCAACGATGCCAATTTGATCATTGTAAAATCTACAGATAAATTGCAGATATAGTGGCAACTTATTAGCTTATTTTTATGCAAATGATGTAGATAAGAGTCAGTCAGATGTTAATAGATACTGTGATTGCACCCAATACGCGGGTTGAAGTATTGCGAATAGCATGTACTTATGTGTATCTCGATCCAATCCATGTACGGAGGAAGTGCATAGATCAATAATTCACGTGCATGAAGGTGTGATTTAGGAATTGACAATGTAACGGTTCGATAGCCCTAATTTCATCAACAAATTATTCACCGGTGCTAAGGGAATTGATTAGTGTAGGGTGAATTGGTCATCTATAGAGAGATTAAACGAGTTTACAACATTCAAATAACCAAATGAGTTCACTACATAGTTCATCCAACATCCTATTTTCTCTATCTTGTATCTCGTAATTTGTTCTTGTTTTTTCTTAAATTGAGGTGATTATTGGACTGTGAAAGCATGATAAATGAGATATGATTATAGTTGTATAGTTGTTTCTAATGTTAGATGTATTGCATTTGCTTAGTTAGTGATCTTACTCAACGATTGAGTTTTTCCTAGATATAAGACTTAACAATAGTAGTTGGTAATCTAGCGGGCAAAGGGAGAGGAATTGGATTGATATTTTAAACCTTGTGTTGTATTAGAAATTTCTTGCAAGTTTTTAGTGCGTATCAAGTTTTTGGCGCAGTTGTCGGGGACTCGAATTAGTAGGCTGCTAGATATTGATGAACTTGTGAAGCTTGTAGTCAAGGTGTTTATTTTTTTGTTTGATTGATTTTTCTTATTTTGTGTTTGATTTTTGTGTTGGTTTATAATTGGAGCGTTTGGATCTTTGTAGGTGTGGTAAAATAACAAGGTCCAAAGCTCGGTTGTTTGAAGAGGAAGCCAAAATGGAGAATCAAAGAGGAGTTGACACGGAGAGACTTGATAATTTGCAAAGGCAATTAGAGGAGATGAAAGCAAAAATGATAGAAAGATAAAGGCCACGAAAGACATTCCGGAGTGTGTACGAGAAGATATGGGAAGGTGATTACCAATGGTCGGAAAATGCAAGAGAGGATCATACAGTGAAATCCGTAAAAGAGTCTAGTGAAGATGAATGGTTGAGAAGCAAATTAGACCTTATGCAAGAACAACTTAAGTTGTTGAAGATGTCAAAGAGAAAAAGTGAGGCAGTCAATGGAAGCAAGTATGAGAGGAATGATGAGATATTTGCAGAGACGCCAATGCAAGTGTCGACCATTGACAAGAAAAAGAATGAAAGGAATCAGGAGAGGATAGAAATAGAAGAAATCAAAGAAGAGGAGATAGTGGAGTTGCAAGAAGTCGAACTAAAGAAGGAGGGTGAAATGTTATCTCAAGGAAATGAGGAGGAAATCGGCACTAACAAGTTCGTGCAACATGTTGATGATATGAAGGAAGGTGAAAATGAGATTCCTTCACCCGAGGAAATTCAAAAAGTTTCGGTTTTTGCACAACTCTTGGAAGAGGAGAAGATGGTGCAAAAGGTGAAGGTTGGGAGTTGTTAGAGAAAGGAGTTGGAGTGAAGATATTAAGTTGTATAAATGAGGGGATTGTGATGTCTTTCGTGAGCGAGAATTGGTTAGATGGAGTGCCCGATGGCTTGTACGTGTTGAGAAGTATGCAAGGAGAAGTAAAAGGCACATGTTTATTTGAAGGCAACATGAGAGATATGTCAATCATCAAGTTGCTTCCGAGTAAGGTGCGAACAAGGGAGAAATGTATTTTAAAAACCCACTAGATCTTTGATAATGGGTGAACAAGGAATGAAAGTCCAGTTAATGACTTAAAACAAGCGCTTGTTGGGAAGCAACCCAACCATTTTTCTTTCTTTTGTTTATTTGCTTTTAGTTATTTTGATTTTTGAATAAATGTTTAGTTTGCTTGGTTTTGTTGATTAAGGTAGATATGGTATTTCAAAGAGGGATGAATAATCTTGTGTGATGATTTTGCAGACATATTGTGTTTGGGTGTTGAGACTTTAAAGTTTGGGGGATGCGGTTTCGCCTTATTGCTGAGAATGTGATTGAAAAGAAGCAGGGGAGCTGGAAAACAGAGAGAAATTTTGCCCCGTACTGAAAAATTTCGCCACAGACTACAAAATATTGACCGAACCCAACCTTGTTCTGCTCTGGGTTCGGTCGATATCGACTGGGATTTCAAAATTGCTGGGAAATAGAGGAAAATACCGACCGAACCCCACCTTGTTCTATAGAGGGTTCGGTCGAGATCAGTCAAAAAATTCTCAAAAATGTTGTGTGTTGGGAAATCTGTCTAAGGTTTCCTTTCCCAGTAGCTTACTTGTT